>JAVTVY010008888.1:0-43662 GCA_036873755.1 Hanleya hanleyi | reverse complement strand
ACAATGTACAGCGCCGGCGGAAGCTCCCAAAAAGTGTGGGGGGGGGGGGGGCTCGACTATCATAGCACTTTAGGCGATGGTCCAGGGGCCGCCTAGGCCCCGGAAGCTCCGCGCTCCTAGATGGCTGTCGACGCATTCTGGCCGATTTCCGGCATACAAAACGACGTATCATCACTATATAATCAACTGCATTTTGAGATTGTTTTCGTGATTTTTTTCTCGTCATTTAAAAGAAAAATTGAGTTGATAACTTTTGAATGTAAAAGAAGTATTTTTTCCTTTCCAAAATTCACACTATACGCAGTGATCTCGAAGAAAGTAACATTTCAGCAGAGGGTTGGAGAGCGCTGACGTGTTTGAAGAGAAATATGTGAACACAAAAAAAGAAATAATATGAACGCAATTTTGATTTCTAAATTCGATAAGCAGATAATCGTCCAATAAAGCGAATGCAATTTCTATGTAAATTAACATCTAAAACAGTTATTGGTCATTGTGAACGGAACAGAAGAATGAGCAAATCAGAGCATTTAACCCAAACAGCAACGTGCCCCTCCAGTGCAAAGTCACCGCTCCGTGAGAACCTGGCCTACAGGGCAGCGCGAAGCGCCGCGGGGGAAAAAACCGGCCTGTTTATCTGGTCACATTAGGACCAAAATCATGAAAAAGTCACCCAGCTTTTGTTGAAACTGGGGGGAGGGGCTGAGCCCCCGCCCTCTCCAACTGAATGTGTAGCAATGCCAGGGAGGTCAATCGCTCCTGGCCCATGGATGCCCGCATGAAGGCCCTTCCGTGCACTCTGAATTTTTTTTCCCCCGGCAGCGGAACTCGGTCTGCTCTGCGGGGGGGTGCGTACGCATCCCCCGAACCCCCCCAGCCTACGGGCCTAGCTGGGACTGCGCATCACTGTACCAGTTTGTCAGAAAGATATTCAACCAGAAGCAAGAAGATATTTTCTCTTTGGTCAAGATTTTTGAATATCAGTACATTTGTCCAGGGACTTACTTGCTGTTTCAAGCAAGATCCTCACAAATTGTATATCTTATTAAACCCCTAAGTGGTGTATGCCTTATCGAACCCCCTGACAAGTGGTGTAGGTCTTATTAAACTCCTGAGAAATGGTAACACACTCTATTCAATCCCTGGATTCAATGTACTTGTTCTTCATGCACAAGCCTGGATCATTAAGTGTGGTAATCTCTCTTATAATTCAATCACTCACTCAAAATTCAATCGCCTCAATTTTGGGGACAAAATTCAATCAGATGTGAATGAAGTTGATTACCCTCTAAGATCATTGAAATAACAAAGAAATAATGGATTATCTGCATGATTTTGGACCATTTTGTCAACTTCCTATTCTAAATTTGATCACCCTCAATATGGAGGGACATTTCATTTCACTTCCTGTGATTAATTTATTAAAGGAATTATCATAGTAAAATAAAGCCGGGTACGGTGGTACATTTTTCCATTCTTTCCAAACCTTGTACGTTTTGAAACAGAATCAACTATATGAAAGCTGTCGCTGACCATGTTATTCTCTTATATTCACAGCAACTGGAGAACCAGTCCCGTACAGCGCGTGGGGAGCAAGCACTACCTGAGGAAGACATCAATAAAATCTTCAAACCTCTCCAGCCTCCTCCACGACTGGACAGTCTACTTATCGCTGGTCAGATAGATAACTACTGTCAGCAGATCTCTGAATTCTCCGGTCAAAGCTTTGGCAAACTTTTCATGGCAGAAAGTTTACAAAGGGCAGATAAATCTAGTTGAACAGTTGTTCAAGAGACAGAGGCGTATTGAATAGATTCAACAAAAATTTGCGTCGAGCAACAGCTTAAAACCGATTGATGTGGAAACGTTTCAGGAGTGTGAATATGAATTGAAGGATTCCGGTGTCGGACAATCAAGCCTACTTTCTAGAGTAAATTCCACTTAACAACACAAATAAGATGCGGAAAAACGCACATGCAAATGTTGCTTTTAGTCCATATTTTCACCATTCCATGGAGATATGCTACTACTGAGATAATATATCGCAGCAGAAAAACTTTTTGTCGTAACAGAATAGAATATACAACAAGTGTTTATTGCGTACTGGTGAGCTAAAGCAATGTTCATCAATGCTAGTACATAGGATCCCATAAGCAGCATATTGTAGTTAAAAATTTATTTGTAAGCTTACCTTCCAATTCTATGAGGGTCATCTTGCTATTTTTGTTGATTGATTTCTGTCTTGTCAAAGAACCCATGAGACCGTCCCCGTTTTGCTGGCTCGGACAGAAATTGGGCACAGTCTCTAACAAAAATTGTCTTCGCAGACTCTGAAAATATCTTTCAGCTCGATTTGAAAGAGGCAGAACTTGAAATTTAGTACAATATGTAACAAGAAAATATAATTAATAACAGATACATTTTGTTAATGTTATCAAGGAATAGTTCCCCTAGGCAGGGTCATTTCCTTTGATGAATGCTAATTACCTGCCTGGAGAATTTGAGTTTGACAATATCTGTGTTGATATTGCTTTATTTTTAGTGTGAAAATTGCAAACTCTACAAGTGGTCCCACTTTCAAAAGTAACTGACTATTCGACTAGAAAGAATATTGTTATTGATAGTCATTGTTTACGGTAACTCAGTCAATGTTTTTCAACGGACTCTTTGTCTCTTTCCACAGGAATGTTTATATAATCGACACAGCACAAAAGCTAAAGAAAATAAATTATTACCTCTTGCAGACACATTAATCATTGTGTTTTTGGTTTTCTTGGAGTTGGGGACCCCACGTGGGGTCTCGGGTGTAAAGAATAATGGGACCCTACCTGTGGGGTGCCAGGTGTGAAAATGGATGGGACCCAATGTCGTGATATGACTGAAATATAGTTGAAAGCGACGCCAAATCTTATTCACTAAATCCTTGCATGATATTCACTCGATGCAAGAGAGGTATGATGGCACTTTATTTTCAGTTTAGTACCGTCTGGGTGTTTCCTGGGTAGTGTCGATCTGACGACCTTTGTGATGATATCTGAATATGCTAACCATTCGGTCACGGAGACACTCTACCAGTGTGTGTATCAAGACTACATTTATAATCTGCACATTTGCTTGTTTGACCTAGAAGAACTACAAGTCATTGTCTTTTGTTTCAAAGTTTGTGCTTGCACACCCTCTTTGTTAGTACTTGTCTCCCTTCCACAACACTCTTCAGTATCAGAGGGAGAGTTATGTTCCAGTAAACACCATGTGCAAAAAATCGAATGTTGTACTACTGACGAATAGTACGTATTACGTTTCCGTCAAACTCCACAGAGAAATTTTTGTGATTTCTGTCCATCTGTTCCATGTCTCTTTCTGACAGTTTTGCATCTACATTGGCAATTTTTATACGTCCATCCAGGGCCTGATCTAGACTTTTAGTTTGGGCACCCTTACCTGGCGCAGAGTGTGATAAGTTATAGTGAAATAGGCCGCGATGCGGGACTGTCGAAGCCCATGGAAGCTGTGGGAGTATTGAATGGTCTAAATACAGCCTGATAACTTAATATTTGGCAATAGTAATTGCATTAATATAGGTTTCAGCCTGTTCAGAGGGAATTTGCTAACAAAATTTTTTTTTTTTTTTTTCTCATTTGGGCGCCCAAATTCATGGCGCCCAAACCCGTTATAACGGGTTCAAAAACGGCCTGGATCAGGCCCTGCCATCATAAGATGAGGGACATATCATGCTGATTAACCATAACTGCTAAGCAAGAATATTGCGGCTGTCCATCAAACGTCCTTCTCGTTTAACGTTTTATATAAGACAGATTTTTGTTAATTTGTTAGCTGAGCAGGAAATCGAAGTAGAAGAAGTGGAGGCGTTGGGGCTGATGTCAAATTTCCATGAACGGTTCGCGACAGTATTTTCTAAAACTGTTGTGAACCGAGTTGTATGGTGTGTTTTGACCATCGATGACTATACGGTAGAATTGTCTTTGTTCGCTGCTCATCAAGTCACAATAAAGCTCCACTGTATAACTCTTTTCATTGACGATGAAGATGTGGAGTTTTTTTTAGTAATTTGGTAATGTGTTGGGGATCGAATGGTTGGCAGCACCGTTATGTGAGTTTAAAATTAATTACGCGAAGTGGTTTTGTTGGCAGATTCGGATCAGCTGGATGCTTTGCTATATGAGACGGAATTCGACCAGTGATAGTCCTGATTGTTGTTTCCAGGTGTGCGATGGAATGTTTCCAGTGTCATTCATTTGGACATATGCACCGTCTTTGCGAAGCTGTATTCTGTCAGTGATGTCAGGTTTGACATTGCCCTCCTGTGGGGTGTGACAGTTGTTTGAAGCAGTGATTTTTCACAGAGGTGAGCTGACTGTGACTGGGAAATCTGTTAAAAGTGAGAACATACAGACTGTTGAAGTGTGGAGAAGTGAAGGTTACAAGGCGTGGACAGGAAGTAAGGTAGGGCAGAAGGTGCAGATTTGAAGTATGTGATGTATAGCCTGTTGTGCGTAAAGGTGAGAAAACTGTTCAAGTCCTGCGCAGGCTGCCAAAGTTGTGCAGGGAAGGCAAGTTAAGTGTTATGTGGAACCCTCCGATGTGATAGAGACCGTTATTCTGCAGAAGAAATGGCTGTCAGGAACCCACAGCAGGTACCTCCAGGTATGAAAGCATACTAAAATGGGGTAAGAAACTGCTACAACAGTCGGTTACTTATTCAGTACTAAAACGGGGGATATTTCGCTTCCTGGGTTTACCGCATACCCAATTCTCCCTCTGGCACTGAAGAGCGGTATGCAGGGGAGAAGAGCAGGAACTATCAATCACAAACCAGGTGACGTCATAGTTCTTCTAGGTAAAACAAGCGCATGTGCGAAGCATACGCGAAGAATGACTAGATTTGAAACACAGTATCTGGTAGAGTGATTCGGTGGCCGAGTGGGTTAGAGAGGTTCGGCTGTCGGCAAAAGGGTCGCGTGTTCGCCCCCACTCAGGACAGACTGTAGTAGCATGGTGTTAGCTGGAAATGGAGTGCTACCATACCTCGAACCCAGTCCATTTAGTGAATTAGCCTGAACGTCATGTGCAGACTCGTTCAAAGAAGATGACCTCTCCTCCCCAGAGCATTAACAATAAGATTCTTCTGATGTTGAGTCAGAGTAAGAAAAACTGACTGTGGTTTTGTACCATGATGTTGGTATTATGATAGAAAGAGACTGTTGGAGGTGTTTAATATTGAGTACCCAAGTCTAGTAAACATGAAACAATTATTCGAGACCTTGAAAGCGGTCCCCAATGTTAAGTATATAGACATGGTGCTTGGATCCAAAGGGCAACTGTTGAAGGGGCATGGAATTATCAAGAAAGTCGCATATCAGAGAAATCTTTGAACTTTTCTTGATATATGTGGACCCCTTCAATGTTCAAATAAACTTATAAATAGACAAGAGATGTACGTCACTGACCTCGAAACCATTTGAATTTCGAAATGCGTCATAGAACAGCATTATTGATTGGCTGACGTTTTTGGGGCCAACACTACCACCATATAAGGAAGAATGACGCCGCTAATTGAGGATGATGTCACTCAAACACAATCGGTGTGTAGGTTCTGATTGGTTCTTCTCTCATTCATTGGTGAAAATTTACACCTCAGATTTTGAACACTGAAGGTTCTCAGATAAATCAAGGCAGATTCGAAGTGGGAACGTAGAAATTGGCTTCATAAAATGAAGATGCATAAGAGATTGTTTGACCACAGTTGGTTTGTGATGCAATTTTGTTATATGTTGTTTTTAGATATATGATCTTTAGAGAGAGATTGATATTGTTCGTCGTTATCTGGGACGAGTATTCGTCCCAGTCGTTATATAGCTAAAATATTGCTGGATGCCACGTCAAAATAACTTCTCTCTCAGTCTCTCAGATCATATCACTGTCCATTGATATTTTACTGCCCTGGATGCATGCCCGGAGCCTCGGATACACAGACAGCTCGTTCAATTGTATAGAAAAGTTTTTAGCTCATCTGGGCCGAAGGCCTGATGGGCTTATGTCATGGCCTGACTGTCCGTCGTCCGTCGTGCGTAAACATCTTCTTCTCTGAAACCGCTTGGCCGATTAAGCTGAAATTTGGCATGCATGTTCCCCCCCAATGAGTACACCAGAATTTGTTCATGCCGTGTCGATACGATTTTAAATATGGCTGCCATGGCGGCCATCTTGAATTTGCCAGTGAAATTTTGTCATTATTTTTCGGTAACTACTGCATGGATTGTTCTCAAATTTGGTACACAGGTTCCTCTTGGGGTCTAGTTGTGCAAGATACCTTTTGCGATCTGATTCAAAAATCCAATATGGCCACCAGGCGGCCATCTTGGATTTCTTGTTATCACGATTTCTCAGGAACTACTGCATAGATCTTTCTCAAATTTGGTACACAGGTTCCCCTTGGGGTGTAGTTCTGCAAGATACCTTTTGTGGTCTGATTCACAAATCCAATATGGCCACCAGGCGGCCATCTTGGATTTCCCCATGAAACATTGTTGTTATTTGCGCTGAAAACTTACCTCACTTCCACTCTTTGCATTTCTTGTCTACATGAAATATCACAGTAAGAATTTAAATGACACAGTTATCTCCCCTGCTAGTCACCTGATTGCATAGCTACCCACAATTCTACTTCCTTCTTGTTCTACTGCTTCGTAGGGCTGGAAGTAAACATTGTCAACTCCGTGAAAAAGTGCCTTTTCTAGCGAAACTACTCACAGTTGGATTACCTCAGACGTCTGATTTTCTGCAAGAAGTCCTTTGGGAAGTATTCTCTAAGTTATCAGCGTAAAAATGGCTCAAAATATGTCTCAAATGTCATGCATGTCTTGTGGAGGTGACAAGCCTAGTTATGACCTTCACTCAGTGTGTCCGCCATGCCGCCAGGGTAGAATCTGTACATGGGACACGGCCTGTGAAGAGTGTATTGTGTGGGCGCCCGGCATATTCCAGGTGTATCTGGCCGGTTCTCTGGCAGCTAACGAAGGAAATAGTGTTGTTATGCCTGCCAATCTCGCAAACGAGACATATGTAGCACAGTCTCCTCGTACTAATGTAGGCGAGGAGTCTAGGGGGTTTGTTAGTTCAGTAGCTGGGTCTTCATTAGTCAGCCTATTGGATGTAAATAAAGATAAACAAACGCCCCCCCCCGCTCACGATACTTCCATTTCAGGCCAGGTGAAGGGTCAATCAGGTAAGGGATCGACCCGGTTGGTACAAGTGGAAGGAGTAATCGAAGATATGGAATCTGGTACTACGACAACTGTGGAAGTGGAGATTCCTATTGAGCGGACGCCCGGATGTGACGATGAAGGGAAATCGGTGACGGACCCAGGCTTAGCGTGGGAAAGCCAGGGGACTCCGATCGCTCGATCGGAGTCAACTTATGATTATGAAAACTTGGGCAGCACCAGTGAGGAGCCTAATGTTAAATTTTCATTTGGGTCCGGGGTTGGGAAAATACCTTCCTCGACGCTGTCGAGGCCTGGACTTCCCGGTCGCTCAGTTACGCCTTTAACTGCTGCTTCCGGTTTGTCTGAATTTTCTCAACCTGCTTCCGGTTACTCTGGTGGCCTTCCTCGTTCCCTTGCCGAGACGTTTGTGTCTACGAGCCTTCTGGGCCACCAGAGATTAAGGTTCCCGCAACAACGGCAGTATGGTATGTATTCAGGTACCCATAATATGTCAAATTTTTTGCCTGTGTCTGAGTTGCGTTATCAAGAACCCTCAATCAGACCAGTTCAAATTATGCGGCATCCGGTTGCTGGTCTACCTTCGCCCTTGCGTGGCTTAGGTCAGATATCTGCTTCCGGTGGTGTACGGGACCGGGAATTTATCGTATGATGCGTCCTCCTATACGTGCTTCCGGTTTACGACCTCGTATGCCTGTTCACCGACCTTTACAGTGGCCGTGCTCACGTCCAGCTGGAGGGTCCTTGAGTGTGAACACACCTCGTCAGGCCTTGCTTCCGGTCCACTCTCAAGTGACTGATCCCACTTTGGCTGCCATACTGCGCGGTATGGAACAGCAACGTGAGGAAATGAAGGAATTGAGAGAGATGATGACCAGTCAATTCCGAAGTAGTACGCCACTGCTTCCGGTTTTGACTGAACAGTCTAGGAAACCGGAAGCTAATTTGTCGAGGACTATCCCTTCCAATACTCCCTCCTGGCAGGAAGCCCCGGAAGCTATGGAAGTGGATAGGGACCAGTACGGTAGATCTGAATTGAATGAACCTACCAATACTGATCCGGATGCTAGGAAATATTATGAACTTATTTCCGGCATCTATGACTTAATTCCTGATATGCAGCTTCCGGTCCCACATGCGGGGGATATTGAAACTGAATCAGGAGAGTCAAACCGGGTTACGAGGTCGGCTACCACGCTTCCGGCCTCAACTGCTATTCATTCTATCTGCCATTTATTCCATAGAACGTTAGCAGAACCCACTACGCAGGAGGAACGTGCTATAAGGTTGAGACCAAAAGCTCGCTTCCGCCCTGCAGGATCTTCTGGTCCGTTCCCAGTACAGAAGCCAAACACACGAAGTTACGGCGTACACAACTCACCGTTTAGCTTCCGGTCTGCAGAGGTGAACGGCGACTTTCAGTATTTATGCTCTAGCAATACTAAAGCGCCTAGTAATCCGGATGTTCCTTGCACGAACAAACAGGCCGCAGTACTTGAGGAAACTGCTCGACAAGGAGTGGCGATTACGAATCACCTTGACTGGTTTCTTAAAGCCATAAAGGATGGTTTATTTTCGCTGTCGGGCGCGGAGAGTCAAGAACAGTTACAGGAGGGTATAAACCTCGTTCTTGACTACCAGAAGATTGCTTCCGGTGCTGTAGAAGATTTACTGGTACACAATGCCTATCTATCTTCTATGCTAGTGTATTTAAGGAGAAAGGCCTTCATTCCTTTTATGCATAGTTACACACCGGAAGCTGTAAAGAGGAGTCTACTAGAGACATCTACGGCTCCTTCTTTACTGTTTGGTGATGCTGTTGCCGAAGTTCGACCTGAAATGGATCGTATAGAGCATGACAGGTCAGTTGCTTCCGGTGCTTCGTCTAAAAGACCTATGGCTTCCGGGTCGGGTCCAAAGGCGAAGAAGGCTAAGAAGAACCCGCCTAGTTCCAAGGCTAATAAGGGTGCTTCCGGCCAACAGCATAACCAAGCGCCTACTTCTTTAGAGCCAAGAGTATCGACCTATGGCCATAAGAAGCAGGGTAAGGGGAAATCTAAGCAGTCAAAGAAGGATTCCTGATGTCTCGGGCCGTACCGGGTGGCTTCCGGTATGGCGGGAACACCGAGACATAACGTTTCCAGTTCCCCAGCAACTAGACCTTCCGGTAGGGGGAAGGCTGCAGTTGTTTTGGAGGAACTGGATAAGGATCGGGACGGAAGCGTGGGTCATTCGAACGATCAGATACGGCTATCGCCTATTGTTCGACACGCTTCCTCCCTTGACTGCTCATCCCCTTCCGTCTCGTATACCATTACGAATGGGTCATCTATCAGCGATACAGTCCTCTGTGGACAAGCTGATAGAGAAGGCAGCTGTTATAGAGCTTCCGGTTTCGGACACGTCACCCGGGTTCTATTCGCCGGTCTTTCTGGTCCCCAAGAAAGACACGTCCGAGATGCGCATGGTTATAAACCTAAAGCGCCTCAACAAGGACTACCTCACTCCACCGCCACACTTCCGCATGGAGTCCTTCCGGTCTATCCGGTCGGTACTCGGACAAGGGGAATGGCTGACTTCTCTGGATTTAAGGGATGCATACCTGCATATCCCGATACATCCGGGGGACAGGAAGTACTTGAGAGTCATGGTCGGCAAACGACGCTTCCAAATTCAAGTGCTTCCGTTCGGCCTATCCACTTCCCCTTGGGTGTTCACACGAGTGTTTACACCAGTGGCACAATTCCTGCACAGTCTAGGTATAAAGTACCACTTTTATATCGACGACTCCCTGCTAAGGAATGCCTGCAAGGAGCAGTTAATCCTAGACACCCAGTTTGTCTTAAGGATGTTGACTTCTCTGGGATAAATCCCACACGAAGAGAAATCAGAGCTGATTCCTTCACAAAGGCGCAAATTTCTGGGGGTGGAATACGATACGCTACGAGCTCTCGCCAAACCCCCAGAAGATCGATGGCTAAAGATAACGACGAAGATACCTCAGTTCCTCAAGTTATCTCAGGCCAGGGCTTTACACTTTGCTGCGATAATCGGCCTCTTGACGTCAACACAGGACGTAACACCAAGAGGGCGGTTGCAGCTTCGTCCCTTAATGATTTACTTCAATCATCAATGGGTCGAAAGGCAGTTGAATCCGTGGATACCTGTAACACCACTAGTCAAACAATGCCTCCAATGGTGGCTGGATCCACTCAACGTTATGCCAGGTGTGTCCCTACTTCCGTTTCGTCCGTCACATCACCTGTTCACGGACGCATCTATGGAAGGATGGGGAGCCCACCTCGAGTCCAAGTCGACATCCGGGTTATGGACAATCGAGGAACGCTCGTACCATATAAACGTGTTGGAGTTTATGGCAGTGACACATGCCATCCGCACGTGGGTGAGCGTATTGACCGACAAGAACCTGCTAGTTGCGACGGACAACACAACAGTCGTGTCCTATATCAACAAGCAGGGGGGGACGAGATCTCCGCAATTACAAAGCCAAGCGGAAATCTTTTTCGGTCTGTGTTGGGACAACAACATATCGGTGTTGGCCAGGCACATCCCGGGGGTACTGAACGTCTTAGCGGATTCGCTTTCACGACGGAATCAGATAATTCCCACGGAGTGGCAACTTCACCCAGACATACTAAAACAAATAGCTCATGTCTGGGAGATGCCACACATAGATCTGTTCGCCACTCGGCGCAACAATCTACTGCCCCTGTTCATGTCGCCGGTTCCGGATCCGACGGCATATGCAGTGGACGCACTATCGCAGGACTGGTCAAGGATGGTAGCATATGCGTTCCCTCCTCCAGCTATCCTAGCGAAGGTACTTCAGAAGATCCGCGAACACATGTGTGTCGTTTACCTGATTGTTCCGTGGTGGCCAGCAAGGCCGTGGTTCCCGGAACTATTGGATCTTCTGGTAGATGTACCAAGACAGCTTCCGGTATGGCACAATCTACTGCGCCAGCCCGGAACGTCGACATTCCACAGCCAACCAGGACTGTTCCACTACCACGTGTGCAAGTGCTCAAGCAGCACTTCGCTCAGGCGGGATTTTCAGCGGAGGTTGGGCGCCGAATGGCACAATCTATTCGACCGTCCTCTTCCGCTGTATACAACTCAAAGTGGGCAATCTTCGATCTTTGGTGTGAAGAGAGGGATATTAATCCATCCTGCGCAACTATCCCTGAGATAGCAGAGTTTCTATTGTACCTGTTCAGGGATAGGGGCCTGGTGCCTGCTACGGTAGAAGGTTATAGAGCGGCCATTGCTCAACCTATTCTACTGGGTACTGGGATTAATCCCTCGACTGATCCAAACTTATCTGCACTAATCAAGTCATACAAGATAACTGGTCAGTCGGCTGTTCCGAAATTACCTAAGTGGGACTTAGCCTTAGTACTTCGGCAATTGGGAGAGCCACCTTTCGAGCCAATAGAAGCTATTGAGCTAAAATATTTATCATACAAAACTTCGTTTTTGTTGGCTCTTGCTTCAGCAGCTAGGGTGTCAGAGCTGCATGCGCTCGATAAAAGGAACATCAGACACTCTAGGAACTGGAGCAAGGTAGTTCTCACAACGGTTCCTGAGTTTGTGGCCAAGAATCAAGCCCTCTACGATTCCATATCTCGAGAGTTCACAATTCCAGCCTTATCTGATTTCCTTTCGTCCGGTCTTGAATCAGACATGTTAATGTGTCCGGTTCGGGCTCTTGCGTGTTACCTGAATCGTACAGAGGAGATCAGAGCGGGAAGGAGGCGTTTGTTTATCCCTTTCGATCCCAAAGCCAAACAAGAAATAAGTAAAAACACTATCTCGAGTTGGCTCAAAAATACGATTCGGCTAGCGTACTCCACGGCTACTGATAGGCAAGCCGCGCTTGTAAACGTTTCGGGTCACGAGATTAGGGCATTAGCGGCATCATGGCCTCTATGGTCCAACAGATCGGTGACAGACATTATGAGGGCGTGCTACTGGAGGTCAAACACGACATTTGCCTCCTACTATCTCCGGGACATGACGTTGGCATGTAACGACCTCTATTCCATCGGCCCACTTGTGACCGCACAGCGGGTGTCAGGGGGACCGAGGCCAGCAATATAGCTACAAAAGTCCGGGCGTACAGTTGTAACCTTGCTTGCGGGTGAGTGCATTTTTTCTCTCGGCCCCTTTCGAAAAAAAGGGGGGGGCGTATATTGCATCTCAGCCTTGAAGTCAGAGTAGCAACAGAGGTTCCCTGTGTACCATAGGCATACAGGTTATTACTGTTGTATGATTTCATGGATCCTCTGTGAGGTAGAAGATCTATGATTTCTACTTTGAACTAGTCACTATGTATGGCATTTATCACTACCACGGATTGTATCAGTTTGCCCACCTACCTTACGGTGGCATTCTATGCAAAGAGTGGAAGTGAGGTAAGTTTTCAGCGCAAATAACAAAAAAAAATTGCAAGTAAATTTTCTGTTATTAAGCTAAAACTTACCTCACTTCCAGTGATGCCCACCCAACCTCCCCGCTATGATACATCCAGACCATGTATCGCAGTGGAACAAGAAGGAAATAGAATTGTGGGTAGCTATGCAATCAGGTGACTAGCAGGGGAGATAACTGTGTCATTTAAATTCTTACTGTGATATTTCATGTAGACAAGAAATGCAAAGAGTGGAAGTGAGGTAAGTTTTAGCTTAATAACGGAAAATTTACTTGTAAAATTTTTTTATTGCGATTTCTCAGGAACTACTGCGTGGATCGTCCTCAAATTTGGTACACAGGTTCCCCTTGGGGTCTAGTTGTGCAAGATACCTTTTCTGCTCTGATTCGGACATCCAATATGGCCATCAGGCGGCCATCTTGGATTTCCCTATGAAACTTCGTTATCGTGATTTATCAGGAAGTACTGCATGGATCTTTCTCAAATTTGATACACAGGTTCACCTTTGGAATTCTAGTTGTGCAAGATACTTTTGTGGTCTGATTCAGAATTCCAATATGGCCACCAGGCGGCCATCTTGGATTTCCAAATGAAACATTGTTATCGCGATTTCTCATGAACTACTGCATGGATCTTTCTCAAATTTGGTACAGAGGTTCCCCTTGGGGTCTAGTTGTGCAAGATACAATTTGTGGTCTGATTGAAAAATTCAATATGGCCACCAGGCGGCCATCTTGGATTTCCAGATGAAACATTGTTATCGTGATTTCTCAGGAACTGCTGCATGGATCTTTCTCAAATTTGGTACAGAGGTTGCCCTTGGGGTCTAGCTGTGCAGGATACCTTTTCTGCTCTGATTCGAACATCCAATATGGCCACCAGACGGCCATCTTGGATTTTCCTATGAAACTTCGTTATCGTGATTTATCAGGAAGTACTGCATGGATCTTTCTCAAATTTGATACACAGGTTCCCCTTGGGGTCTAGTTGTGCAAGATACTTTTGTGGTCTGATTCAGAAATCCAATATGGCCACCAGGCGGCCATCTTGGATTTCCAAATGAAACATTGTTATCGCGATTTCTCATGAACTACTGCATGGATCTTTCTCAAATTTGGTACAGAGGTTCCCCTTGGGGTCTAGTTGTGCAAGATACAATTTGTGGTCTGATTGAAAAATCCAATATGGCCACCAGGCGGCCATCTTGGATTTCCAGATGAAACATTATCATGATTTCTCAGGAGCTACTGCATGGATCTTTCTCAAATTTGGTACAGAGGTTGCCTTTGGGGTCTAGCTGTGCAAGATACCATTTGTGTTCTGATTGAAAAATCCAATATGGCCATCAGGTCGCCATCTTGGATTTCCCCATGAAACATTGTTATTGCGATTTCTCAGGACCTACCGGATGTATCTTTCTCAAATTTGATACACAGGTTCCCTTTCGGGTCTAGTTGTGCAAGATACCTTTTCTGCTCTGATTCAAAAATCCAATATGGCCACCAGGCGGCCATCTTGGATTTCCCCATGAAACTTTGTTATCGCGATTTCTCAGGAACTACAGCATTGATCTTTCTCAAATTTGATACAGAGGTTCCCCTTGGGGTCAAGTTGAGCAAGATACCTTTTCTTGTCCGATTCGAAAATCCAATATGGCCGTATCTTGAATTTCCCATGAAACTTTATCATGAAATCTCAGGAAATAACTGTTCAGGGGGGACAACAAAAGTTAGAAACTCGTCTATTGCAGTTCTTTAGTAAAAATTTCTCACAGCTACTTTCTCCAGTTACAGACAGATGAGATACAGTGCCGTGGCACTATCTTTTAAAATTAGAAGGAAAACAACAAAATGCAACCTTTCAGTCACTTTGAATGATCCTCTGCTAGGATTACAAGCATCTAGTCCGTCATTCATAATTCAGCCGTCGTCCATTAGAGAATATCCGCGTCCATAATCCAAAGACCTATTCCATATAACAGTATTACCACAAATTCAAAAAGACAACCATAGTATACATGAACATAGGCTTGTTTCCTGCAAGGAAGAAGCGGTGAACAGTTTTCAATGATGCCGGCAAGACATCGTGATGATCCAAAAATATCAAATCCGTATCGCTGATGAAGTTCGATTCAGCGTCAGCTTTGGGGTTTTAATAATTTCACAGATAGTGTTGAAAGTGTTCATTGGCCCATCCCATGCAGGCCTGGTGGAGTTAACTTGGAGAAATACGTAATATCTCCATAAAATATAAAAAAGTATGAAGAATAAATTAATCTTGGATGCTGATTTTTCACATTATTTGGTGATGATATATCCTTCACAAAATAAAGAATCGCATAAACACGGGCTCGAGGAAATAGAGGATACAGAACTTGCAGGAACTTGGATGGAGACGGTTTGCAGACTCGCCTTGTTTTTATGTCTATCAACCATGTCAGCAGCTTTTCGCTTTCGTATTCACTCTGGTTCTAGCCATTACATATAATGGTGACGTGTGTCTCTAAGTCTAATCATTTGCCATTGTGCACTTGACTAAATTCCTCATATTGCATGCCTGTAGTATTTTGTAGTATATTCAATTTCAGTAGTGAAAAAATCAATGTTCATTGCTCCTCGAGTTTGGGTACCTGATACAAACATCACAATACCGGTAAACGGCGTGAGGTTTACGACGAGGTATGTGATGTGCGCCAAGACATTCCTTTTTTTTGATCCATTAAAATTCAAAGTTGTTGTTGATATATTGTGTAAACGTGAACCCATCTCAATCACCAAATTTCCGTAGTTCGGAGAAACCTGATAGATTATGGAATTTGAGATTTCCGATGCACAGTAGAAGAAAATGAGAATGAATATATAAATAGTGATATCATGCCCACCCGATGGGGGCCCTCAGAGGAAAGCAAAAATTTGGAACTTCCCGTATATTCTCCCAGTGTCACTTTAGACATGGGTCCCAAGAATGACCTTTCTGGAGATTTATAAAACTTCAGGCCCCATACCATAGCCTTATATCTGGAATAATATACCTGAATTTACCTTGAGGACTGTAACAGACTGGCCCAACAACCAAGGGCCATGGCAACAGCTGAGAGTGAGACAAACACTGTACTCGATAACCCATGGTGTAATGCTATTAATACGACCAACAGCTGGACAAAATTATAAAACTATGTCCGTCTACATCAGGTGCCCGTGTGCGAGGCCATGTTCTTTGCATGCAGTTGATATCTGACTACAGTAATAAAATTTATCCCATCTTGAAAGATGCACATTCGCCTGATGTATACCATATGGACTGCAGGGTACAGGGTGCACCATCAGGGGAGTGCGCATATGTGTGCAGTGATGCAACGTCCGGCCCATGACGTCATTTCCGGCCTTAACGTCATTGCCATTCATACACATTCAGGCCACGAGTCACACATAGTTGTACAATCCACAATCACACTATACTCAACCATGACGTGATGAAAACCAAGCATCATGTGGTATAGGATATGGGGTTGCCACCCACGGAGGTTATGAACAAAACGATCAAACTACGAGAACGGTCACTCTATGACATGTTACCATTACAGCATACTGGACTGATGGTTAGGGGTCGACTAGAGAAAGCAATGTGGCTGGCAATGCCTCTAATGAACACAAGAGTGAACATGGCGAAGATTGATGCAACGCAAGGACAGTCTCTAATTGGAAAAGAGCAGCCGACAATGCATGGGGAAGAACATACGTGAATTGTAATCACATCTAATGTGGCTTGTGTTGTGATGGAGGAGATAATAACGTGTAATACACAATAAGCTTGTTGTTCCTCTTCTGCATTAAGGTGTTAAGACATTGGGGGTTAAACATAGGTGGGTGTGTGTAGAGGGTCTTTTCCCCTACGATTACTACACACTACTACTACTTCCGCAGTGAGCATGCTCCTCATCACCTCCTCTCCTCGTCACCACCCAGACGTAGTCTACAATATGAAATTGGCATGACTCATTGCTATATAGTTGAAATATTTCTACGAAGTAGGCTCTCATTTGCAAATTGTCTGGTAATGAGTGAGTGAGTCAGTCCATCCGAATCCTTTCGTCGGCAAAATAAGGAGAACCGTTAACATTAGAACCTTGCTTTTTGGCATGAACTTGCATTAGGAGACTGTTACCAGCAAGTTCTAAGCTGACCTACTTTTGATGAAATTTGACCTACTTAAGTGACCTATAACATTACGCTTGGACCCTCAAGTCATCTTCCTCACCCTACTTCGTAGGTCCTGTGACGTTAGTCACGCAACTGATGTTACTGAACGCGACGTTAAAACATAATTCTCTCTCATACACACATTGCATGACTCATTTAAACCAGGTAATGCGGTATGGCTCACGAGAGCCCGTATTTAGGATTCTACAGGTAGGTATGTCCCCAGAGTGCACCCGAAATTGCCATCTTTTTCTGCTACCCACGGAGTGCGCATGCACAACCTGACGTCACTACCCAGGTTGTAGTCTACACGACGAGCACTTCAACATGACACCTTGCATGCAGTATTGGGCCGAGGATGGTCCCTAAATCGCTCAAACATACCCCTGCGCTCCCTATACTGTTATCTTTTGCTGATAGTCATCGACTGCACATGCACACCATGACGTCTCTTCCAGTCACACCAACTCAATCGTAGTCTACATGCTGGGGTGGAGGGAGGCGGAGGGGGCGTGGGACTCCTGGGATTTACCTGAAACGTTGTGCACATTTCAGGTCAAGGTAAGAATATCTCTCAGCTCATCAGACAGTTTGTCATAAAAGACGAAAAACTTGGGTACCCATGGGATTCAGGTTGTGAAATGGAATAAGACCCCACACGTGGGTTCCAGTGTGTAAAAAGGAATGGGACCCTACCCGTGGGGTTCCCTGGTGTGAAAAGGAATAGGACCCGAATGTCGTGATATGACTGAAATATAGTTGAAAGCGATGTTAAAAATCATATTCTCTCACTCACTATGCTGGAAGCTTCGAGACTACACCCTGCACACCATATATGGACCCAGGATGACCCCAAGATGGGAAACGGTTTTGGTGTAAAACTCACAAAACATAAATAAAAAAGGACCTGCTGCAAGTTGTATTGTGTATCTTTTCCAAGAATATTACTTTTTCACTGAGTGGTCTTACTCCAGAGCCTTGTCTCTAGATGGGTCAAACACACCCTGCAGGCGCACCTCAAAATGCCATCTTTATCTACTACTCCTCGACTGCAATGCCCATGTTGCCTCGATGCATTTTGCTGAGAAGCGACAGAAACTTGATAATGTGGTGTCTAGCACGTACTGTAATATCACTTGTCATTACTGAGTCGATGTATTAAAGAGTCCTGTCTATGTCTTGTGTGCTGTCCTCCGTATTTTATAGGATGGATGGAGGGTGTCTGGTTCCATGTTGTTTCAAAGATTTGCTTCTTTGAATCAACAGGAACACAGTTTGGGTGGGTGATGTTTAATTAGTTCGTTGCGATATGACTGAAATATTGTTGAAAGCAAGTTAAATCCTATTCACTCATTCACTGTAGTCCACATGCCGAGGGCTTCAAGGCGAGACCGAGAACGCCATATTTGGACCCAGGATGGCCGATCAAACGCACCCCTGTGCGCCTTCAAAGTTTCCCTCTTTCGTTACAATGACTCGACTGTGCATGTGCACCATGACATCATTTCCAGTCAAAACCCATCCCATCGTAGTCTACACACTGGGGCTTCAATATGACACCCTACGTGACCCATTTGGTCCACGATGATCCCACCTAGACCGATTTGACGGGATTTCCTCGCATTGCTTGATGTAAAGTCCGTATTTCCACATTTATTTTCCTTTAGAAAAATCTTATTTTTTGCATCTTCCCAGCTAATCAGGTGAACAGAAGTACAGCAAATTAAAGTCATAGGTCAAGCCACTCCATTTCCACCCCATATTTACGGGTCGACATCCTTCTCAATTTAACCTCCTCAAATAAAGAGAGATTTCGTCATTCTATACTACTGATTTTTTGCGATAGTCCGAGCTTCCTGTAACCCTTCAGCCACGATGGCAGAAAATATATGAGATAATTTCCCGGTCAAAGACAAAAACATATACTATCTGCCGTCGAGAAAACTCGGACTACTTTTGCGGTACAAAAGTATAAACCGGTTAGGAGGAATCAAACTTAACAAACTCCAAGTTATATGTAGCTGCATAGGGCTGGCTGTGGCCTTGAGATTTGAAATGCCGCTCTGAAGGAAACAATCGAACTGTTTCCCTTCAGGAATTTGGGTAAACAGATTTATTTTTTCAAAAACACAAAATGCGTATGATTTGTTACATTATCGAGATTTCATTTTAATAATTGCTACTAAAATTAATTCATATAGGCTAGCATGAAAACATGATTCAGATCATGAAACTTGATCTAGTACTCTTAAAATGAATTGCATTAACGCGCCTTTTTCTTAAAATCACAGGGCCTCGTTATCGTTGTTAATTGATAAATTAGGTTGATATGCGGGAGGGGGCGAGGGAATAAAGAAACAACAGTAACGAGCTGAATATTTGAGCTGAATTAGCCATCAGGATATTTAATCTGAATTCATTCTATAGTAAAAGCACATGTTCTTGATTTCGTGTAACTAATATGGAAAGCGCTCGGCTTCAAGATGGCAAGCCAAAGTGTTTTTTATTCGAGAATTTCCGATATCGGAATTAAAATTTCCGATATCGGAATTAAAATTTCTGATATCCGAAATTCATGACCTTCAATTTCCGATATCGGAAATTGAATTCTCGATATCGGAAATTGCAATTTCCGATATCGGAAATTCGGGGACAATTCCCGATATCGGAAATTCAATTTCCGATATCGGAAATGCAATTTCGGATATCGGAAATTGTCATTGAATTTCCGATATCGGAAATTGCAACTCTAGGTTTTGTAAAGCTTCCAGAGCTTTCATTTCCGATATGTGAAATTCGGTGACAATTTCCGATATGGGAAATTCTATTTCCGATATGGGAAATTGAATTCCCGATATCGGAAATTGTCACTGAATTTCCGATATGGGAAATTCTACTTCCCGATATCGGAAATTCGGAATAAAAAGCACTTTGGCTTGCCATACGAAAATCTTCCTCGGAATCTGAATTGAACTTTTCAAAGAATTCCTGATTTCAGAAATAATTCTTGTTCATCCTAGACGAATGATTTGTCCTACCGAACTTCGCAGCGTGAATCCCGGCATGAATTTGTGGTTTCCTTCTGCCTATACCTACAGCATAGTAAATATTTTTTATCGGTGATAACTGGACTATTTTCTACCTCAAGTTGCCTCAAGTTATCACCAATGTAAGCAAATTTCTTCGAACAGTAGGATAATGGTTCAGTTGCACATTATAAACAGAACAATGAAGAGCCTATCTGTTCGGGGACCAGTAACTTTGAGCTGATCAATACTGGGTTGTATAGTTTCAATTCCCCTATATTTTAACTCGGGAGACTTTGAGCTGGTGATAGCTGACATATTTTTGTACATATGTACTACATTGTCCAGTTTTCAAAGAATGTCATTATGCCTCAATACTGGGGAAATTTAGTACATATGTATACAATTATACCAGCTATCACCAGTTTAAGATAGTCTCCAGGGTTAAAACAGAGAGGAAAGTGAAATTAGACAACCCAGTATAGCCGATCAGCTGAAGTTAAAATGCCCCATGCTGTAGGTATAGATCCGAAATTTTTACGATCGGCAAATTTGCCCAGAGTCACACGTCAATGCACATGCAGCTGCACCGGGGCAAGTCTTTTGTCTAAGGATTTAAAAACAATTATATCGGGAATCTATAGGCATACATTTTTGATCAGCTTTTATGTTGTAGTCAAAATGGTGGGAAGAATGCTGGGTTTGTGGGCGCAGTATATGAGAATATTTCAAACCAAAAACAAACAAAAACATTTCAACCGCCCGAATTTTAAAATATTCATTGGAAAACATTACGCATTATGTGTAATGAAAATAAGAAATATCCCCGGACCTGATAAATCTAGGACCCTCCCAAATACAACTTAAAAATGGGGGGCCGATCGCACAATGTTTGTGCACTTCTTCGTTACCGGGCATACTATTTCGCTTTTAAATTAATAGCTTCACGCTAGACTGATTTCTACGGTTGTGGGTTCTTTTGAAATCCAATTTCCTGATGCTCGCGTGCTGCAGTTCGGAATAAATTGAGGATGAAACCGACAGAAGAGTCGTCCCCATCTGGGCTGTGCCCACCTGTCCTCCTAATGTCACCACCTTTTCACCCCGCCCTGGTCTCCCTATTGTTCCCAGCGTCTCATTATTATTGTTATGGAGCACGATGCTCCATTTGCCCCTGTTTGTGTGCTTGCCCCTCTCGGGTGATACTTCTTTGTCCTTCGTAGTCGGGTCACGCTCAAATTCTTACCTTTTCCTGCTTGTGGAAGGCACGAATCTGGAGATAGTGCGCAGGTGCTAATATACCCCTCTTCGATCCTTGTAACACCTTACAATGAAGCTTTCCATCTCGCAAAATTGAAAGTACAGGAAGATGGAAATATCGATATCTTTCCAGTCTGCCAGCTATCTATCTATATGTAGAGCTTTCTATCTTTCTACTTTCAGTTTTGCTACATCATGGAAAGTAGCTAAAATATAGCCATCAAGATGAGGGCTACGTGGCCGTTTCCAGCTCCAGCTTTACCCACTTTGAATGAATACCTACCCCTCCTCCTGCCACTATTTCAAAATCTTGCACACTATTGTGAAATAGTAACGAATATATCGCCGTCTGAATTTTCCAGTCGGAAACTTCTAGCTCTCTGCGCGCCATGTTGGTGACGTCACTCTATACGGTTAACATGGCGCGTTTAAAGTGGAAGTCGTCTGGGAAATTCAGACGGCGATATATTCGTTACTATTTCACAATAGTGTGCAAGATTTTGAAATAGTGCGCAGGAGGGGATAGAGATTAGATGTACGGCAGGTTCAGAGGTGGGTGATTCGTAATAAAATTATCTAAAACCCTCGCTGGAGGTGACTGGAGCCGACGTATAGCCCTCATACTCTTGAGGGCTATATATTATTTAGCTACATCATGGAAAGCTGACATACGAGAGAGATGTCGAGCTTTCCATGCATCTTAATTCACTATACGTTCGATGGCCCTCTCCGTTAGACTATCAAAGAGAAAACAAATTTACTTTCGTGTATTTATTGAGTTTTTCTTGTCCGTATCGTAACTTTACCACGGCTATTTCCGCTCTGATCTTCGCGAATCCATGCAGTCAAATCTCAAACCTCGACGTATAGAGGTCGCAGCTGGACCGATATCACTGGGCTGCGAGCACAGGCCCGCAAAACAAGAGATTTGGGGGGGCCGGGGGGGGACCCCATATTTCGACACTTCACCCTAATCCCCCCAAATCTCTTGTTTTGCGGGCCTGTGGCTGCGAGGATGCATTTATAGCCTACCTTTCATCAAAACGAAATAAAAGAATATGACTTATGGATTATGATACAGATTATGACAAATTTTGAGACTCATGGACCATTTTGAGGCTATTTGCAATCCTACCTGAAAGTGTTTTTTTTTCTTTTTTCTAATTACAGATTTTTGTCACATTTTTTAGAGCTCACAGGCCTTATTTGTTTGGCCTATAATATAATGATATTCTTACTATCATATTTAACAGCTTCCGAAAAGAAAAAGTAAAATTTCTCTGTATTCTTGTGAGGTGTGTGGAAATGGAAAGAATGGATGCAACGAAACTCCACTGAAGTGAGTTCGGATTTTCAAAGTCTATAGTAGGGAAAGATACTATTTATCTAGCCTACTCAGCTGACCTACCTAGCTGCCTACCTATACCTATGCCGCAAGCCTATTCTTTCTCATGCCTGTATTAATACCATAATTATCGCGCTCTTACTCAGGTTTGAGACGTTAATTTCTGGCATGATTTTTGTTCAGAGAATGGTACAAGAAAATAAATCAACCTAAATGGAAATCGTCCTTTTTCAGCGACACCTTCAGCGTAGTTGGAAGGTAGATAATCAAAACTAGTGTTGATGCGTCTCCAATACATAAGTAGACTTCGCGAGCGCTCCAGTACGCATTTTGATTATTCACCATGTAACACTATACGCTGGAGGCCGGTGGTGAAGTATATTCGAATATTTCGCGAAAAGATGACGATTTTGGCGTCCATTATTAAGGTTGATTTATTTTCCTTGATGTATTCTCTCAACAAACGTTATTTCCTCACAAGTCTTCAATTCCGACCCGACCTGACTGGATCACACATGTCAGAGGTTCTTCCAAGAACCTTGAGCCGAAGTGTACTTTGTTACTTGAAGAACCCTCAAGGACACTTAAAAGAACCTTCCCTGACTTATTGAATAACTTTTCATAGAACCGCTCAAAGATTTCCTCCGTGATTTCGCTAAAGAACCATTATAGAATAATTGTCCAAGCGTGTTTTATATGCACACAAAATGTTCAGCGCGAAATGCTCTTTGGATATATTTTTTCTATGTTCAAAAGTTCCGTATCGAGAAAAAACAAGTCGGTATCTCTATGTTCTCACCGGGATAGAAATACAGAATGGATCATTAATTCATGTGATCTTTGTGAATGTCACAATTTTACATCAATTATTGACCTGTAGACGCGGTGTATACAGTGTACGCGATAGGCCTGCCGTACCAACAACATTTTCGGATATGCGTTATTGATGTGTCTCCATATATCGTTTTTGTTTTTTATTTGTTTTATTCACTGTGTATGGTAGTGCAGCAATGTCCCTTTTTCGATATCAATTTAAAAATATGGGTTTGACTGTTCACTTACGCCTGACTGGCGCTGTGGCTCCGGCGTAATTTTCTGGTTCGTAGAGGTATTTGGTAGCGATATAGTGGCATGTTTTCCACGGAATTGCGGTTGTACTTAGTATAAATACTATAGGGCTATTGTATAGGATTACAGATTGGTTGTATCATACCGTTGTAAAATATACGCTTCGTCCTATACAGTGTGTGGGTGTGGGGGGGGGGGTACAGTTTCAAAACGGTATAATGTGTTGTAGTTAACGGTTTATTGGCGTTCACAGTGACTAGTCTTAAAAATATAAGCTATTAAAACTATAAGATCGACACACAAGCAAAGCTATTTATTAATTATAATAAAATTCTATTGAAATCGGAATTACTCCTCCGTGATATCTCATGTCAACCAATGTTAGACCGTGTATGAAACGGTACATACGCAAATTTATATATTATTCTTTTGATAGCGAAACGCTTCAACAATTTGTTCATCTGTGCTTTATAATTATTAATTTATCAGCCATATTTTATGCCATGCACATTAATGTGGGAATCCGACAAATGTAACTTAAGATCGATATTATAGCACGCGAGTGTGGCATGAGTTGATATACTGTAAGCTCTCACCTATTTGGTGAGTAACGGATCCGCCAGCCTATATCCAAGTTATTTGTCCGATCACTGGTAATCTGTATCGATCAGTGATTCATCGGCATACACAGTCATCATTTAGGGGCATAGCGTTGATAATTATTTAGCTTTAGTATCAGCTTATTCGCATCAAAGAAACCCAATATTTAATCTCTAACCGCAGGGGTTGAAATGTGTTGGGGTTTTTTGATTACCTGTCTCTGGTGACAGGTAAGAACGATTTAAACAGGTTTACTCGTAACGGTAGCCTGAACATGCTAATGATACAAAATAACAATGTTGCTTTTGAAATGATGCATAAATATGGAAAATATCTTCCAGTACAATTAGTTCAAATTGTGTCTAATTAATTATGCCTTAATTAATCTCTTGGTAGTT
This sequence comes from Hanleya hanleyi, assembly GCA_036873755.1. NCBI lineage: Eukaryota > Metazoa > Mollusca > Polyplacophora > Lepidopleurida > Hanleyidae > Hanleya > Hanleya hanleyi. The sequence goes on along the minus strand of JAVTVY010008888.1, from coordinate 19,070 downwards.
TGCTGTATTCAGATTGAAGATTTTTTAGCAAATATGAATTAATTGCGAAAAAATAAAATTGTTTTGGCGACATGTTCCTGTCACTTGAGACAGGTACATGTATCTCTCACTTGAGACAGGTAATTTATTTTTCTATTTTGACCCCTGAATCGCGTTGTTCAGTTTTATCCGATGTCACTGAGAGATGGAAACCCAACTATTATATTAGTACATGTAGATAAGGTACCCTACATTAATTAGAATTATGAACTAATTACTTTTGGATTATGAACCAAAACTGGATGACACTATAGATGATTCATTCAAACGCCTATCGATTTGAAACAGACCAAGTGTTTTGCGACCAGTATAATGACAGATCTATACCAGATGATAGACTTTTGAGAAATGACATGCGATTCTAAAGCTTTCTTGCTTGACCAGTATTAATAAGCTTTAAACTTGAGGAGACAAACAGGAAAGTCGGGTGGGTATAGAATTATGAAAAAATGCATGATATAGTCAAACACCAAAAAAAAAATATTAAGGGTTTTATTAAGTTTTTATTCTCCGGATGACATTAACTATGTAAACACGAGAGAGAAAGAGAGAGAGAGAGAGGGAGAGAGAGAATTAAGGTTTAACGTCGAGTTCAGCATTATTTCAGCTATAGAGCGACGATCAAAACATCAGGTAGTGGAGATGCATTTATCTATTAATTGTTTGATTAGAATTCACCATTTCAAAAGTTAACACTGAATAAGGTGCTACAGTGACATTTTGGTATGTGACGTTAATATGGTAAAGCCTCTCATAATAAAGCTGCTTTCATTTTTCAGTCCAAAACGGGTCAAAACAGTTTATATACAAAATTGCATAAAAATGGAAATATGGTTGAACAAAATGGGCTCCCTGACATATTTTAAGGTGTTATAATTTTGCTATAAGAGAAAATCCATCGCCTTAATATACCGAAATAGGACAAGGACACAATTCGAGGCTGATTTTTCAGTACCGGTATGTAAACTTCAAGAAAGATATGATTTTGCAATTTTTTTAGTGAAAAAAATTATCGGCTTATTACCGTCGCACACAAAGGAGCTTTCCTATTTGAACCACACATATCCTTTAGTTCCACTTTGTTCCATATGGGGCTAAAATCTGGAAAATGGTTCTACCGATTTGGTTCTATTTGGAGCCATGTCGATTCTATTTCCGGTTCCACCAGTTTGGTGAAAAAAAAGGAACCATAATTTTTAATATAGTGTAGACCTACGTAATGCGAATTACTCAGATAGTTACATGTGCCGGTGTGGAGGCTAAGAATGTCCGGTGGCTAAGAGTGTCCGGCCCCTATCTTCTAACCCTGCTAGGGCACTTTTCTCCACATTGGGGACAAGTGTCCGTTCTTGATTGCAATAGAAAAGGATATATCCATCACACCGGTACAAAGAAATTATGGTGGGCCCATAAAGTTCGCTAGATCTGTGATTTATGCACATATATATCCCTTTAGATATTTTGATCCTACCTTTTAAAATATTTATATACACAGCTTAAATAAACAAACCATGGTAAATATTATTATGCGAGGTATATCCACATATCGATCCGTCACGTGAAGTTTTATTATTTTCAAGCCTGGGAAATCGCATGACATATTGCCGTTTTCCATTGTGTGTTTCAGCATGCAGATTAGCTGGCGCGTGCTGCACTGAAGCATAACGCACGTGTTGTCATTGCATGCATTCAGCATTTAATATGAGAACGCTCCAAGGACTGTGCAGGGGTGCATAGAGAATTATTATTGATCTGTATTCGACAGAACCGAGAGCTCGGTACTGGGTACTCTACATGCCTCCAGGTCACATCTGCCCTTAATCTTTAATACCTTCCCTCTTAAGTTCATTTTCCTCCACCCCCGAGTTCTCAAGTCCACACCGGACTGACCATAACTTATTTTCAAAGGTCCCTTCAGAGGTCCAAAAATAAATGGCAGTCATATTTGTTTGTGAGCGCAAATTCTCAATTACGAAGAGGGCTTTGGATTGGATCTTCAGCATAATGCTTCCTTATGAAGACATTTAGTTCGAGTTCACCTTGATCTATTTAACTCGATCTATTTTCAAAAGTTACATCAATCAAAATGTGAATATCAGTCTGTAAACGCAATATCTCAAATACGAAAAGAGTGGCAGACTAAATATTTGAACCAAATATTCCTTATGAAGGCCGGTATAGGCTGACCTTGACCTATATTCGAAGGGCATAGCGGTCAAATGTCGTCAAACGCAATACCTTTATAACAAAGACGCCTGAAGACAGGATGATTGGGATAATTGATGATTACAATTTCGACAACGTAAACTATCCCTTTCTGGACAGTAATATTCCAATGGGACCAACAGATGGCTTTGTACATATCTCGCCTCGTAATATTTGATAGATCTGATGTGAACTCATGTATACTTCAACATCCTCATGGTGTTCATATTAACAGTCACATTCCCAGCCTGACTAAGATACACCATTCTCTAGATAACAACTTTACAAATAAAAGGCATATGAATAAAGAATACGATAGGCATTTGATATTTTGGACTATCATGATGTCTTGACTTCATTGAAAAATGTTGACCGCTTCTCTCCTGTGGGAAACTTGCCTATGTTTATGTTTACTATTATTTTTGTTTTAATTTGGTGCTGATGCTGTTATATGAATTAGGTCTTTGGATTATGGTCACGGAAATTCTTCAACGGACGACGGCTGATTTTGAATGACGGACTAGACGCTTGTGTTTCAGACAGGCCGTTTTTTTCTGCTGCTATAAGCTCGTGCTATGATCCAGTACATCCAGAATAGTAAATTCTCTAGGCCCATGCTTTTTCTTCGAGTGTGTTTATGGTTATGAGAAATTCGATCAGTCTTTCATCTCAGCATCTTCTCGAGACAAGGCGTATCCTGACACAAGCTCTACTCTCAATCCAGCAAGGGTAGGAGTGGGGCCCCAGTGTAAGGTCTTGTCTTGACAATAGGGGGAGATGCCATCTCGGTATCGGTGACAGAAAAATGTCGGACTTGTCTGAAAGGTCAGTTTGCAAGCAAAATATATCGAATTATATACAAAATATAAATTCAGGGTCAAACAAAAAGGGGTAATATTACATGTTATTTGGGAAGGACAGATATTAATCTCCGACTGGTTGAAAGATTCATTTTTCAAAGGAAACTGTGTAGGTTGGAAATGATGAATTACTGTCGCACGTTTTATTATAACGGTTTGATATTACAATGCCGACAACAACCTAACCCCTCGTGGACCATCTGCCCCCATCTCATGGATTTATATATCGTAATTATTAATCAGCTCGAATATTCAAATATCTAGAAGAGCAGTTGCACCTGGGACCTTTGAAGTTAGCGGTGTTCGTTTTTGTACATAGGATCTTTATATTTGAAACAGATGCGAGCTCTCCGATCGCCATTACACAAAGGACCGGACATTTCCAGGCCTAATTAAGAGTCCCTTGCACCTCGCTGAAAAATCACTGATGTTGCGAAACGTTATCTGTGTAATTTGGTGATAATTGCGTCTTTTTTTTTTGTTCCTGCAATTTGCCCTATTTATATGCACAATGTCGCCGATCAAAGAAGTACCGCTATATATATGAGGCGATTAAACAAGCGAGAGCGCCGCCATGTTATTACTGTTTTCGGGTCATTTTAACACTTGATTCCAATTGCATCGGCAATTAATAAAACCGCATTCACTGAGTTCACCAGACCGTCTGTTGGTCAGCTGTTTTACTAGGCCAGTTTCGGTCTTTTTACCTATAATAATCACCCCCATTGTGTAAGATAATTATCGACATAATGTTACCGGTCTGTCGTGACAACAAACCTTTCGACTCGTTGGAGACCAATGTCAACTCGATGGTGTTCAAAATACGTCACCGCCCGAACGACCAATCGTTAACAAGTCTCAAGCCTCATCGGAATATCAAAACAAAGAAAGTCACGTGATGGCGAGGCTTGACCGTATCTCAGGTGTATCGTTTGGGGACGGACGTCTGGCCAAATATCCGTAGACAATTACGGAGTGCATGGACAGCTGTCCGGCCACTGGTCAAGCTCGCCCTCAGGACCAAATTAGAGTGTCCTGGCCATTGCTGACCGCTGTTGGTCCCGAAACTGACCAATTCATTGATAATTAAATACCCAGGGCACGCGACCACAAACAATGGAATCAAGCTAGCATGAAAAGCCTTTAGTCCCTGTGTAATTGATGTAGCTTGTCCAACTGACCGGTCTCCGTCGGCTCAGCAACACATCACAAGTTCAAAATTTCAAATTTAAGTTGTACGAGATTATCTTCATCCTGATTAAATTGAAGTTATATATTAAACTTTATTTTAGAAAATATTGGAGAAAAAATAAGAAAGTATGTGAGAAATTGTAGAAAATAGTATGACCGAATATAGGGCAAAATACGATTAATGTCACAATGTAAGTGTACTTTATACCACACTTCAATATCTCTGTTATAGAAAAAATGTTATGGGAAATAAAACCAACATTTTGTATTATTCACAAAGTTAATTAGAATACAGACAAACGAAAAGCAATGAAACACGGAAAACGTAATTAGCTTCCGATGAAATGGATTTCCGACATTTTTCATATACTGATGCATGCAAGGAAATGAACTCGATTAAAAATAATTCAAAATTTTTACACCCACGACATCTGTGTATCGTGTCCAGCAGTAGCAAATAGATGGATTTTATGCCATTGTAACTACTGACAAAGGAAAGCGCAACACGTGCGCTCCCCAAAATATAAGTTCTCAATTCCTTATTGGGTTTTTGTAAAGAATCAGCAGTAAATGTATCACAAAAGCTGTCGCATATTGTACATTTCCATCGATTGTACATTTCCATCGATAGTAATGATAACCGGTGTACAATCATAGAATAGAAGTTGTACACACTGCGCTGAAATTCACACACAGGTATATATAGGTCGTTATTTTAACTTTGGGTATATAAAAAATCCCCTATTTGACGTGAAATATCTTTGAACTTCCAATCCAGTATACGGTAACATTTAAAACTACGGAAACTGTTCTATTTGTCATTTTCCTGTTTTAATAAGCAATTATGTCTCATTAACTATAGGAATTATGAGGTATGCTAAGTTGCATGCAAGTTTATCATTGATTCGGGAAATGTGTATATATTTCTTTTGATATTCCATAGTCAAACCGCTTTATTCTAGACATTTTAATTAGTATCTCTTGAATACAGAGCTTATTTGTCGACGGACAAATTTTCCTGACTATATGAAATACTTCAGGAAGAAATGCAGTCATATTTATTTTGTTTATCTTCATTTTCAGATTCTCTCAAATTTGGCGATACATATTGCATGCTGATAGCAAAATACGAATGTAGCGTGCAATATAGCGTTACGTTTCATAACCTGTGACTAATTCTGATTAACCCGGGGGCTGTAGAGGCCGTATGAACCCATGTATTTCAAGATCATCATGATGTTCACATGAACACACACAATCAAATCCGGAGTGAGATACATCATACTCTACAGCCCTAGATAACGACTTTAACTTAAATCATATATGGGTTAAGAATACTGATCAGCGATACGGATTTGATAAAGTTGCTGTTAATCTTTGGATTATGGACGGGGACATTCTTTAATGGACGACGGCTGAATAATGAAAGACGGACTAGACGATCATATTGCTTATCGTTTAAGATGCTGCGCTGTAAAAAAAATCAATACATGTATATCTGATTAATTCTCAAAATTGAATCTGACTCGTTTCTTGTTAACATCCCAATTTACTATTTAATGCGACCCGTTTCTTTATTTTTGTTTGATAGTGCGATTTCAAAATATGTGCCCCTCAAGCCATATCCAGATCCAGAATAATTCGTGATATTAATGAGCGGATATGAAAATTTAAATTTCATAAATATAGATAACCTGTGCAATCTATTTCACCTGTCAGTTTTACCTGTCAATCTTGAATGCCATATAGTGTTGTAGATTTCTGGCAGCTTGACCTCTGCGCGTTTAATGTCATTAGCGCACTTTTTGAAAAGACGACATATGTTCAATATGTTTTGTCGCTCACAGATATTTCAATAGCCTTTGATATCTGTCAATATATGTCAATTACAGGGGTGTTAATTGAGAGGGACGATATGCAGCGAAGATATCATAAAATAAAATAAAATACCATTTGAAGCAAATAGTTCAGTGCCTATGATGATTTTCGTAAAGAAAATATATATGGTATTCTGAAATACTTTTTTTTCAATTATTTCGTTATACCACAAGAAACATTTTATACATCGTCGAAAATTTGTCACGCTAGATCATATTTAAGTGTTACACGGTACTGCTCGACTGTGTAAAATATCAACGCATTAAGAACAGAGCGGATATAAATATTTTCATTTTTACATATTATTAAACCGAATATTATGTCGACGGGGCGATATACATAGATTTCATTTTGGATGCTGTTTGTATAACACACCTTATTGTATCACCAGCTGGTGCTACTTGACCCCCCTCCGTGGATTTAATGGGTATGTACCGATTGATTGGTCGGTATCCCTTGACACGTGGCTGGCGTGCGAACGCGTTTGGAAGGCAAAGAAAGAACTCCAGGCGGGGAGGACAGGCTATTATGCTCTTTGGTATTTGTCGAGGCGTTCTTTGTTTCACGTGCGGCCGCGGACACAAAGGTACTTTGCCAGTCGTTATAACGGGAATATTTAAAGGACAACTGCAGCAGCATGGAATTAGAATGCAGTGCCCGTCGCAGCAGCACCAGCTGTGTATCACCAACTGACAGCGACGTGAGAACGTGGTAGCACGGGCAAGCTCCCGTGCAGCACGGTGAGTCAGGCAGCGTAAAACGGTAACAAGGAATCAATGATAAAAGCGGCTGATCTTGGAAAAGCAACGCGCGCTCTACTTGGATGCATGTTGAACGATTGCGAAACAGAAAAGGAAACGTTTCCTTCCTGGAATGGCGGCGCTTCACTGCCGGTGATATATCTAAAAACTATATGGCGTTATCAAGATAGCATTTGGCTGCTCGTTCCAACGGTGCTACAAGGCAAATCTGCTGTGATCATTTCTCCAAAAACACTGCTGAGGAGCAAAAAATCTATACGATCATGCACGACCTAATGAAAATGCCATTTCATGTGTCAAGCGAATGTAATGACAACTGGACATGGAATCGTCGTGACAAATCACACGAAGTTCGATTGTACGGTAGCCAAGGGGTCACGGCTCATTTTCACCCAAACTGGAGCAATGGTACTGCCGGGGTTAGGGGTACCCGCATCCTTAATGACGGAACGCATTATTGGGAAATCAAAATTTCACAAAGGATTTTCGGAACGAGCATGATGTTTGGAATAGGGACGAAACGGGCCCGACTTCACGTGGATGCCTTTGTGAATATGTTAGGCGAGGATGGACAGAGCTGGGGTTTGTCGCATAAAGGTCTTCTCTGGCACAACGGAAAATGGAGACAATATACGAAACCTTTTAGGGAAAACGAAGCCACGACAGTTGGGTTGTTATTCGATTGGAATCAAGGGACACTGACATATTTCAAAGATGGAGTATCACTGGGCGTGGCCTTCACCGGATTAAATCGCTTGGACGAAGATTTGCATCCCATCGTTTGTTCTACGGCCGCTAAAACAGAAATGTCACTCGGCACGAGAAAAAGGAATTATTTCAGTCTTCAGGACCGATGTCGAGCTGTTATTCTATCTAAGGTAAGGGGAGAAAATGAACTGGACAATTTACCCTTACCCAACAGGGTTAAATATTTCCTGAAAGACGCAATGGTTTAACGACAGCTGGAGGCCTTTGTTGTGCCTCCTGTCATGCGAAACCCAATTGATAATGTGCTCGCAGTAGCCCATGTAACTGATTTCTCCATCGCCTTAACTGTCAAGCATCAATCTTCCAACAGAACTCATTTCACAAAATGTGTCCTTGCCGTCGAAGCCTGACCTTCCAAAAAAAGGGACAATACATCTACACTGAATCAAGTATATTGAATGCTTAATATATTGCTGACTATTCCCGCATTGCGAATTTTGTAGGCCAGTATTTATTTATTAACACTGAAAATCTGTTTGTGTGTCAATTTCTATGAATCGAATAAACTAAAAAGGGTAGGGATATTCGTCAGAATGGTTTCTACCCAGCCGTCGAAATGAGATGCTGTCACCGTGCAATCTGCTGACCACAGAATGAACCAGAATCCAGGACTATTGATTTTTCAGCTTCCCTAAATTGCTTCATTATTCATTAGATGCAGAGAAAGAGTTCTATAAATAGCTCTAAATCAAATACGCTCAGTTAATTGTCTTTGTTGTAATAATTTCACGTGCAGTAATTTGGCTTTAGGAAACCTGTATCAGGTATTGTACTGCCCGTTATGAAAAAGGTTTCAAATGGCTTCATTATTTCACCTTTGTTATACAGCTTTTTGCCATTATCTTGTGGGACTTTCTGCATATAGAGCTCAACTATGAGTATGATAGTTATTTAGCTCTGGTGTTCATTAAATGTGCGAGTTACATTTCAGCAGGACGGTGTCATATTTATATCATTAATTATAGTTTGAAATGACACCGATTCGCCATTTTAACGAAATAATTTATTTTATTGAAGCATATCGAATACCAGATCAGATGAACATATAATATTAATATATTTTACTACTTTCAGGTACGCTAGTATAGTTATGATGTGAGTGTCCTTATTGATTAGCTTAATTCAATTGTATATATATTGTTAGATATGATATATGTGACTCGTGTACATATGGTTAAATTAATATTTTCTTTGCAAACATGGTACAGCAGCTGGTTTGGCCTGGAGGTTTCACTTTTGTTAGTTGACAAATGCTTTGACGTATATCGGAAACCCTCAGATATACCAGACAAATTATGCAGGATTTCGATGAGGCTGGTCAATGACAAATTCATGTTTTCGATTCTGGCCCCTCCCACTTAAAATCCGCCCACCATGTTAGTTTTAAATAGAAATATCATTTTGAAGTCCTCTTTCTTCAATTTCCTCGGGGAAAGTCTTTTTTAGAACACATGCATTTCTATACCGATCTACGATTCCATATCATTCCTAATGAAAAGATACCGAAAGTTGTTTTTTTTCAATTATACAGGCGTTATAGACAACTGAGATATTGATGGACCTAAAACATCAAAACCTGTCCATTCTCGATTTTGAGTTAAAATAACCCAGTTATGTTAACCAGCTTTTTTTGAATGAAATTTGAAATGAAAAATTGCTCAATACCCGTCCTGTCAAGAATCGACCTGTTACCTTTAAAGCAAACAGCTGTTGTAATTGACAAAATGGCGATTAAGCGTAATATTGGATGAGTGCAATGTACAATGTGTATAGAATTTTATATGGTAACTGTATCACAAGGCGATATCCTTAATATATATACATACAGTACGGATGGGTAGATTCTAGTCAGATCTCTATAAATCCATGTTTCTGTGCTAACGCTTTCGTGCAAGGCTACTGCCAGAAACTACATCATCATATAGTGCAATATTTTATGTCATAGCTTTCAACCTAGGGCACTCGCAAAGTGAAAAAAGAAATAAAATAATATCGGTATGTATGATAGACGGGGTATATATGTCTACAAAAGGGCACATAGTCATCCTTAGCCGTTTGCATACCAGTAATGTTTTCTTTACTTTTCTACACTGGTGATTAATAAATCATTAGTTTGCGAGTGCCTGAGTTTGTAACGATATTTTTTTTACTTGTGGATGTGTTTTGCAAGGGTAAGATCTGGAAAGGAATGAAAGAAAGTATATGTGCTTTTGTATTAATTGAGTAGACATGTTACTCTCGCAAGGTAGAATGTATGTGTATTTATAAAGTATGTGTGTGTGTAAATGCGGTAAAGCAATCTGATGGTGTGTGAGAGTGAATATTTCTTAATACTGCTTCATAAGAGAGAGAGAGAGAGAGAGGCGACTTAATGATTGGAACTGATGTGTGAGCAATGATGTCATATTTCATCATATGTATATAGGCCTATATATTTGTAAATGTGTGAAGCGAATCAAATGTGTGAATGTTAAATTAATTGAAACAAATGTTTTAACGAACAAATTTTCAATGGCGGGCGCCACGTGCAATATATGTATCATAGATTAACGTAATATATAATTGACAGTTAATATATCGGGAGGATTTGTCTCAGAAAATGCAGATTATTATATTTTGAATGCATGATGTTGTATATATATGCAATTTTTAGTTTCTCTCTTTGTGGCTGATTATATGTTATTTATAACATTGTGAACAAATTGTAAATTTGTTTTGTTTGTAAATACTTTAAACTAATAGCACATACTATTTACCATTAAAGTTATTTAGTAATAATTTCATTCAGTGCCCACTCTGTTTTGGTTTGAATGAAAATGTTTTATGCACATGTTTGCGCTTAACTATATGCACACGAGTCGCACATATCGACCAGTTTATAGGCCTGTAAATATTTTTCAATTTCACTTGCCGGACCAGCGTATACGTTTAGATAAAATCGGTTTGAATGCCTTATCGATTGGCTATAGCAGCATTTGGTCTAGCCGTCTCGACAGAGAAATTAGATGTGTAATCGATTTTATTCTATAGTTACCACCTCAACCCATAGATGGCGCTAGATAGACTTGTACCTCGTTTAGAATCGCTTTGTTAGGGCGAGGTACTAGTCAAAGCGTGGACGCTGTGGAATCATTGAGATACATGCTTTTAATATCCCCCGAGATAATATCTTGGGGGAAATTCGCCATTGGTCAAAATTATCTTGGGGGAAATTCACGATTGGTCAATTATCTCGGGTGAAATTATCTCGGGGGAAATCCCCCCAAGATAATATCTAGGGGGAAATTCGCCATTGGTCAATCACCTCGGGGGAAAACAATTCACCCGAGATAATTGGCCAATCGCGAATTTCCCCCTAGATAATTACCTCGGGGGATATTATCTCGGGGAAAATTAATTTCCCCCGAGATAATTTCACCCAAGATAATCGACCAATCGCGAATTTCCCCCCAGATAATTATCTCGGGGGTAAATTATTTTCCCCCTAGATAATTGATCAATGGCGAATTTTCCCCTGGATATTATCTCGGGGGATATTATCTGGGGGAAAATTAAAACAATGTTAACCATGTCCACGTACCTTATTATATATTAAACATTAATTTTCGTTGCTATAATTCCAGGTACGGTGAAGTCTCTCATAATTTAATCAACTCAGAATTAGTCGATCAATTTAAAAAAACTTCTTCCTATATTAAGCTCTAATTTTTCAAAACTGTTCACTAGCTTGTTTTAGCAAACGTGAGTTTCCTTAAGTCCATAGTGTTTCAATTAATGAAGTTGAAATGTGGCCTAAAATTGATTGAATTACCGGAGACTTTACCGAAACCGTTTTACCTGAATTAATAGATAATTGAAATTCATCGAATTTCTACTGGGAATCACGAAGTGTCTATATGACGTTTAGCACATGTGCTTACTGAATTCATTCAATTTCAAAGAAATTTACATGAAAATTTATTAGGATACCAGAATTCATAAAGCTGTTGCCATTTTTTGTATGTCAGTTTATATCATTCGTTTGCTCTGCACAGAAACTTTCCGGACCGTTCAGTACTGTGCGGATTCCAACCAACCAGTACTGACCAGAAAGGCCTTAAAACTGGATGGTTCGGTATAGTAACTGAGATACTGCACGGATATCTTAAAGTCAGTACTGGAAATTATTAAACGAGCAGTTCAGCGCAGTCGAGAACTGACAATTTCCGTCCTGAAACTGTTCAGTACTGTAGGTTCTAAACAGTACTGCTCAGTTGCTGTGAAGAACCGTTCAGCTGTCGATTGCATGGAACAGTACATTAAATGCTTGAAATGGGCAGTTGCAACCCCTAAACAGGGTTATCTCCCCTTCTGCCAGTCGACAGAAGGGGAGATAACCCTGTTTGGAGGTTGGGGCAGTTACGGTACAGTACTGATCAGTTTCAGGATAGCCTGTGTACGCATGCTCACTTAAAGAGTTTGATCCATATTGTTATTATCATGACATCATGTCGCGTGCATTATGAGGATTATTGTTATCTGACCAATCACATCGACCCCCAGGGAACACGACATTTACATAGTGGAACAAATCGTCTGTAAATAAATGAATAAATTATTTTGTATTATGTTGATATATGCTGTCTCTGTTCGTTTTCTTGGTGTTCTGTCAACGCTACCGCAACCATTGTCCGAGCATCGATATGACGATCGATTTGTGGTCTATTTACGAATATAGCGCCAGTTCATGAATTCATGGAGTTTGTATGAACAGGACACTGTGTGACAAGGTACTTCAGATTAGTGCTCTGTACGGTGGAGAGAATAGGTTATGTGGAATGTAGGAACAACATCATTTCTGCTCCTACATCGAACTAATCTGGAGTACATTGTCACAGTGAGGAAGTGGCATTCACAGAGTCTCATTGAATAATTGGCATTGTGCAAGTTCCCCATTGGGCGATCAAAATTACCCTTCGACAGGGGCGGCGGAACCGCCCCGACCACCCCTACCTTGGTCAAGGCAATAATTCCAGGACCGCTGATTACCGTCTACTGAAGTCGGGGCAATGTCACAGCGTCTGAATGTATAGTCAGTCATGCTGGACGAGTTCGAGTTATATTGTTTTGCTGTACTACCCACCAGTGGCATTACGTAATTCAAGATTTACAAAATATCTAGACCTACACCTTTTCAGAGCGAATTGAACCACAATTCTTTCCGTATGTATTGTAACTTACATATCCAACCGCGCCATCGACTGTACACTTATTAAATGTCCAGATGGCGCTGCTGGCCTGTAATATTTAAACATCAGCATTATTACTAAAATGTGCAGATGGCGCTGCTGACCTGTAATATTTAACTGTCAGCAGCGCCATCTGTACATTTTAAGTGAACAGTCGAATACATCTATAGGTCTATAATAATCATTTAGTCTTGGAATCTCGTCGATAAACATATCCACCAGTCACTGACTGACGATCTAGACCAGAAAAAGGCAGTTACCGGTAATCAATTTGTCGATCTATCAGATCACAGGTTATCAATATTTGGTAATTTCTGAATATCTCGAAACAGAACCCACCGCCGGGTTTCTTGTGAGCGGTGATGACATGGAACCTAATTTTCAGTGATAAATAGACTTTGTAGATGTTTTATTGGAACTCACATTTCAACATTTTATGGAGCATTAATATGGTATTTTATGTGCCGGAAATAGCTCAGAATGCATCTCCTGCAATCTAAGACCCCGGAGCTTCCGAGGCCTAGGCGGCCCCTGGACCCACGCCTAATTGTGCTGTGATCGTTGGTCGGGGCAATCTGAAATTGCTTCCGCCGCCCCCTGTTTGAGCATGATCCACGCTTTGATAGAAACCGATCGGTAAGTGACTGATAGGATTATATGTTGAAATAAATTATTATTTATTATAAATTATTATTATATAAACTATTTCAGTTATTTGTTAAAATAAACCTCTTGGGTTTCTTGGACCGCACTGCGGTGGTCTAATGGTTAGAGCGTCGGCTTCGTAAGCGGTAGGTACTGGGTTCGATCCCAGGCCGGGTCATACCTAAGACTTGAAAAATGGAACTTGTTGCTCCCTCGCTTACGCTCAGCATTAAGAGGATAGAACAAGGACTGGTTCGCTCGGTGTCAGTATAATGTGACTGAGTGGGGTGTCATGTCTGCCTACGGCATGATATTTCAGTGGGACAGCACTATAAAATGGCAGCATTAGATCTGCTCTGTTACAAGTAGGTGCCCCTGTCCCTCCCCCTCCCCTCCCTTCCCTTCCCCGTCGTGATATAGCTGAACAAATGTTGAAAGCGACGTTAAACCCTATTCACTCACTCACTTGGGTTTCTTGGAGGAAAAATACGTTTGATAATGGTGCTGGAACAACACTGGACACGTGCGGACGGAAAAATATATGAGAGGATTTGAAATCTACTTAGACATGTAGGCCCATAGGTACAATTTGTGAGGAGCCATTTTTGAAAAACAAGGTCTATCTCGTATGAAATATATAAGGGAGAAAGTTGAAAGTAGTATAAAAAGAGAAAATCTCATTATTAGGGGGGAGTCGTGGTTGGTTGTGACGTAACTTCTGGTGATGACATATATGGTAGATGCAAAACTAGGATTCCGTAAACTTCGGAAAGTCGGATTTTACAGTTTTTGGGTGATACCTGGTTCACAAGGGTTTGCAGGGTGGGAAGCGTGATTGGCGGGGTAGATTCAAATTCAAGATTTTTCTGAAAAAGAAATGCAGAAAAACGGACTTCACACCTCATAATTGCGGGAAAACGCTGTCATGTGGGTCTAGGTGAGGTAAACCAATACCAAGTTGGTCGTGTGGGGTCTCATCTTTATGCTCGCGGCATGTAGACTAGGCTTGTGGGACCAGAACTGAGGTTGTGGTCGCCCTGCGCAGTTGCGGACATTTTGCGGATTCGCAGATGCCTATTTGAGCGATCTATTGTGGGTCAAAATATGGCGTAGAAAATGTCGTCTTGAAGTTCACGTGGTGTAGACTGCGGTTGGGGTAGTTTTTGACCGGAAGTGACGCTATGGGGAGCAGCGTAGCCAAGAAGTAGTACTGATATATGGCGTTTGAGGGATGTGCATGAGCGTGATTGACAGGTTACATTCCGAGGAAGCCTGAGTAAGGAAGATTTTGGGGGCGTATTGTGACAGCGGTAATTAATACCCCCACTGTGGCGATGGAGGACGCCGGGCCGGATTATGAATGATTTGGCGATTCTTCGCATAGGTCCTTCATGAAGACCAAGCTTCACTTGGAAGAGGAAAAGAGGTTATAACCCACGAAGGCTCTGAAAAAAGCGACCAAATGCGAGAAAAGCTGCTGTTGCTGTTACTGTATCTTGGACTGCCTGAAGGCGCTTAGAGATGTTACAGAGCGAATTGACGGGCGTTGAACACGAACTAGAGCGAATGTGGCCGAAGAGGACGCAACGCAAGGGTGGTTTCTCAAAGTGCAGTGGTTGGGTGGGAGAGATCACGACCGACGATGCTTCTGATACATGGACAATAGCATACGTGAATTGAAACGCACACGACAACGATGTTGATGACGAGATGGAGAGGAAGATAAAACGTGTAATACGCAACATGCGTGTTGTTGTTTTCATCTTTCTTTCTCTCATCTGATTGCGTTAAGGCATTAGTAGATTAGGGAGTAGGTGGAGGTGGGTGTGTGTGTGTGTTTATGTGTGTATGTAGGGGATTTTACTTGAGCATGTCCCACTCACCCACTCATTCACTCCCTCAGTCACTCACTCACGTCTAACTAACTCACTCACTCACTCACTCACTCACTCGTTCTTCACTCATTCACTCAATCACCCTGTACTCAGGGGGTAACTCTGCCAAGTTAGACAAACCCATTACACCCTGTTCACTACATCCAAACACCACCAGACACCTTAATGTGCGCCCTAAAATGCCATATTTTTGTAATACTCCTCCACTGTGCATGAGCAGCATAACGTCATTTCCAGTCAAAACCTTTTCAAGATGACACCCTACACGACCCATTCGGCTCAGGTATACCACACTTGACTGGGTTTCATTTTTTTCGTAGTTTGGTGTAAACTCCATTTGTCCGTATTTAGTTATCAATGCCGTGGAATAGCATGTGATCATTTAGATCAATCGAGTATAGCATTTCGGTATGAGCGTATGTGTATGAATATTGAAGACGTATAAGGATATCCATATTGGAGATACGTGGAACCAGCGGTATTCCAGGATGGCCACCCTATCGGATCGGGTTGTTTAGTAGACGGGGTTGGATCAACCCATTCTTCATTCCTGTCTTCAACTCGGTTTACCCAATGTTGAAGCGTTTATTCCATCAGAAGTCCTCGATTCTAATCCATTAACATCAGATGGGCTATTTGCTTGATCTGATCTGTTATCACAGCTCCCGAGCTAGCGTATCTCACTCCGCTTAAGCCGGTACTAGGGGCCGTGTGGATACTTCATGGTGTCCACATGAACATCTACAATAAAAGCGCGTCTGAGATACTAAGGCTACGTCCGAGAATCCACCGAATTCTCGGCACTTTTTAGTCGCCTCACGTCGTCAATTTGTCCCATCTCTTGCATATTGCTCTCATTTTAATAAGACGAGTATTTACGGGCGTTATAGGCTACAGGCTTCACTGTGCTACAAGGAAGAAGTGCCAATCCCACGGAATATCACGCGATCACTTAGACCGAATACAGCATCTGAGCTCCGTCTCTGGGGCATGGAAGTGAAGTGATGTTTTCACGGGCGTTCCTGTGCTATGAGGAATTAGTGTCAATTTCGATACAATGTATCTGGCACGTAAAAATAGCAGTAGTAGTACAACACATATCCCCATTGTGAGAAGGGGTGTGTTGTAAATGCGGGTTGTTACCTTTGACCTTGAACCCTTGACATTTGGATATAATTACAACACATATAAGGGAAGTGGGAAGAGGTGCCGACATACTGACTGCGTCACATGACTTCACAGAATAGTCTTCTGGTTAACCTATTCTAAAGCACATACCAAGAATCTAACGATTCGTGATATGTGTTGGATCTCAGGTACGCTTTTATTGTACCTGTTCATGTGGCAACTTGGATGATATGACCACATGGCCCCTAGCACCGGCCATAAGCGGTATTAGATACAAATCTAGAGAGATATGATGGAACTGCTCTGACAACTCGTATACTGGTAATTGGTGAGCTGTTTCGCTGTGACAACTCATACATTGGAGATTGGTGAGCTGTATCGTCGTCAGATGTAAATGACGGCACTTAACACAAAAGACTAGTCTGTAAGGCCCGATGTCGACCCAGCATCAAGTCACGGAGTGCACCGGACAGCTTGGAGTGACTTCAGAGGCGGAGTTACGTGACTGTGACGTCACTTTTGACGTTTTCAGTGGAAGAGAAATCGCAGATAAGCTTGAGCGCGTACTTGGGACTTAGTGCCAACCTATACTTATACCTGTACGCTGGCCCATAGGAGCGACCAGTGGCATATGGACCTCGGAGATGTATATGGACCCTTAAATGACTCTAGAGAAGATATCACGTGGCTGTGACGTCATCTATAACGTGGTGAGTAGTGGAGATAACCACATGTTCGGATGCTCACTTGCGATACGCCTACCTACATACTCATATACTCTAGCACATAGGGGCGACTTATGGCAGGTGGACTTTGGAGGTGCATATGAACCCTGGAGTGATTCCAGGGAAGAAATCATGTGAATGTGACGTCTTCTGTGACGTCATCAATAGCAGAGAAAACCGCATCTTCGGATGCTCAAAACTGCTCTAACAACCACCTTTATTCAGCGACCACTTGTCTTTAAAGAGCACAGTATAAAATTTCCTACAGTGAGTTTTCAATCTAAAATCATCTCTATTAAAAGATCACCTGCTTTAGGAGACCATATTTTCTGTTTCCCTGGGATGATCTCTTAAGCAAGTTTTCACTGTATAAACTAGCCCATGGGGGCGATCAGTGGCATGGGTAACCTGGAGATGCATGTGGACACCGAAGTGACTCTAAAGAAGAGATCATGCGGCTGTACAGAAAGCGTAGCTAGGATTGGAATTGGTGCGCAATTGTGTTTGATTTATAACCTTGGCTTGGATGTAATTGGGTATATGTGGGTCATATTAGGTCAAAGGTAGGGGTTCTATGGAACGCTCTTTTGAGTAGATTCATACAGTGTCCTGGCCAATGAGTGACCCTGACGTCATGTTGCGTTTGTGCACTCGGGGACAAGTAGAGAAAGGGCAAAACACGTTCACACGTTAAGGTAATGAGGGGCGACACCAGATACTGTAGTTCACAGATGGGGCACTCGAGAGAGTCGACTCGACGAGGAGGCCTACTATCACAATTTCTGGTATTTAACAGGCATCCACGATGCTCGGGCCATGGACAACGAACGATCACGCCAGGACCAGCGACGGCTTTTAGGTGTGAAGTTGTGGCAATGACACCCACACAGTGATGTTAAAAATCGGCTCTTGTCAGAGACTCCATGTCTTGCGAAAGAGAGACGGCTAATTATCCACAAACTCAGTTATTCTTATACTCTTTCCATCACCCTACACATACACCTATACGTAGCCCCACGGATGTGTTCTGTGCTGAATATAGTCCAAAGGGGATTGAATGAGAGAGAAAAAGCATGTCAACCATTTTATTATCTCCAATGTTCCAGCATACCCAAGTTGGGGAGCCACCCTGGGTATGTGTATTGTCTTTGTGTGTCATCATCCTGACCCCATTTGTTCAGCCCCATTGCGTTAGCGCATTGTCAACCGTTAGACGATTCCTTAGCCATCGCCGTCAATGGGATGGGTTGTCAGTTTGACGATGAAAAACGTGACAATGGTCACAATCTCCATGGTCTATTGGGTGTTGGGACGTTGTTTGTGGATCCATTCCAGAGGATCAAAGGTGTGGATCTGGACCAATTACGAGCGTCTGGTCCGTCATTCATAATTCTGCCGTCGTCCATTAAAGAATATCCGCGTCCATAATCCAAAGACCTATTCCATATTCCATATAACAGCATTACCACCAAATCCAAAAGACAATCATAGTATACACCTAAAGCCGTCTCCCGCGAGGTCAGATTGATGATGGTAAAGGAAAAATCGAATACGCAGATTTTGTCGCTAGGATAGTAATACCGCAGTTGATCTGTAAAAGGTACTTGAGGGGCTATCTAGTCGAAAACGGTGGTTTGAGCGTTAAAGATCGTTTCGACGTAGATCTTGGACAGGGCGGTGGCGATAAAAACACCACCGGGTCGTAGACCAGTGGCGCGGCTACATCTCACTCAATGGATGGGCATCG
>JAVTVY010008887.1:0-44553 GCA_036873755.1 Hanleya hanleyi | reverse complement strand
GCGCGGACGCGGGTAAAAAGGTCAAAGGGTCAGCTCCAGGTCAAACGGTCCAATGTCCAATGAGACAATGTTGCGGCATCGCTATAGTCAGAGCTTGAGCACAAAAAAGGGGATTGTAAATGAACCTGGGAAAGATGGGCAGGTCCATTTGGACCAATCAGCGGTCGAGAAAAAAGAGCCAATCAGCGGTCGAGAAAAAGAACCAATCAGCCAATCGAATTGGGGCACTCACGGTGTGCTTTCGCTGACGTCCGCGCCTACATCTGGGTTCTTGTACACCCGGGTAATGTTTTTCTGGACATGGATGGGTTACCTTTGGCTCCATTCTAGGCCACTGATTGACTACTACGGTGTTCAAAGCCACTTTCATGCATTATGCTCATAGAACTTATAGTCATAATCTATACGTGTTGGACGAGTCTCTTCACTCACCGTATACACGTACCTCAATGAAATGCCTGCTCCAAACCTAGACCAAAAACACGTACTTGGTCTGTAGGCTGATTTCATTGGCTCTCTATTTTTACTATAGTGCTCTTGCATTCTAACCTTGATGGGTTACCTAGAACTTATAGTCATCAACATAATCTATACGTGTTGGACGAGTCTCTTCACTCACCGTATACACGTACCTCAATGAAATGCCTGCTCCAAACCTAGACCAAAAACACGTACTTGGTCTGTAGGCTGATTTCATTGGCTCTCTATTTTTTACTATAGTGCTCTTGCATTCTAAACTTGATGGGTTACATTTTGGCCACATCCTACACCACTGATTTCAGTTTGACTGAATCTCCACATTGGGCATTGATGCATTAGGAATAAAACACACAAGACAGGGTTTTTTGGTGAGATCTCATTTTTTTATTCATTGAACAACAACAACGTGAGAACAACCACGTGAAAACTGAAGCCCAGAACAAGGGGCTTGTAATTAACTGAAGCCCAGAACAAGGGGCTTGTACATTGAAGCCCAGAACAAGGGGCTTGTAAACTTAAGCCCAGAACAAGGGGCTTGTCATTAACTTAAGCCCAGAACGGGGCATGTACATTGAAATGATGGGCGGCCCAGTCATAGACGAGTACATCGCGGTCCTCGGCCTGGGGGTACTCGTCAAACATCTGTACGATGGTAGATAAGGGTCTTCCCGGCATCGATGGTACAGGTAAAACAAGCAATATTGTCCGCACACGCCACTGGTCAGGCTTTGCAACGTTTGACTGTTCCAACACCACGTCTCTGTGCCTTCATCCATGAAGTCTGTTAAATCGGGATGGAGGGGTGGCAGACCGTACGGGTCAAAGTATTCGCCCTGCTGTTCTGTCAAGTACACGGCCACCCAGTGTTCACCAGGTCGATCCATCGGGTCCGTGTTAAGAACGTAAGCAGCAGGATACATACGGTCTAATGGAAACACATCTCGGGCGAACACCCCCTGAAAGACCCTACGTGTCTCTGGGTCATTCTCCAGCACGGTGGTTATCTGGTCTGTATCCATTTTAGGTGGAGAAGTCACACAGGACGTTGCGCGCCTTGTCCACTTGAATGATGTTGTCAAACTCGGCGTAGCAGATCACATTGACGGTTGTCGCCAGGGCTCGTGCAAAGTGGATTTCCAACCGTAAGTTGCCTTGCTTGGCCAGGGACAGCTGATGGTCGTTCTCTAAGGTGGGGGTCAGATCGAAACAGAACAACGTGTATCCGTTCGCGTAGTCCTCCCGACTGATCATATTCCCTTCGTCCTGGTTGATTTGACTGGTGGCTGTAAACAGGCTCTGATAGGCTCGAATGAAATTCGCGCGCCCAAAGTTCGGTGTTAAGGCCGTGGCTGGCACCTGTTGTCCATCCACATGCAGGGCCACAAAATTGATGCCGAAATGTTGAAAGTCAAACGGATTCTCTGGGTAGGCTCCGCTGAAACTGGTATTTCCCACACAGGCCAGGATCAATCGCTTGGGTAGTTCCCCCAGGAACAGGTTTTCTTTGTTGGAGCCCATATTTCCAGCAGGCACAGAGAACACTTTGGTTTGCACACGTCGGATAGGGTACTGGGCTGGTTTTGTTTCCAAGGCTTTCATGTGTCCCAATTGAACGGCCGGATTCGGTTTCACTTTTCGGACATACAGGACTGCGTCTTGGATGACAATCTTATAGTCCGCTGCATGCCCCTCTACGTTAGTGGCCATCAAGGCGAAGGTCGTAGGCGCCCGTATCAGTCGGATTTTGATGGGGATCTTGTTCAAGAGGTACCGGTCTTGCATGAACATGTCTGCGTGCAGTCGACCCATCATATCCACCGACGCACTGTTCGCAGTGAAAGCCTTCCGTTTGTTATATCCCCCCATTGTCCGCCGTGTCCATGTGCTCGGGCGTGTCCTTGTAGAATAAAGCGGTTGTCAGCTGAGATTTTTTAGCCTCCCGGCCATACGACAACAGTGTCTCGATGTAGGCTCGATAGGGGTACGTGTTGGTGGAGTCACTGATGAGTTTGTCGCTGAGAAAAATATCCACCTGCTGGAACATCGAGTGCAGCCAGAGATTCGTCGGGCCCACCGTTGCTTGGTCAGCGATTCTGGTGCCAGCTCCATTGACCACCTTGGCTTTCATATACAAGTAGGTATGGGCTAAATCCACATAGGCCGTATCCGCATTACTGATGGTGAACTCGATGGGCCCGGTTTCGTTGATGCTGGAGAGCGGGAGATGCTCCACCCATAATCCTTGTTCGACACTGGTCTGGGTGGGCGGCACGGTCCACAAATCAAATTCACTGTTGGTGGAGGGGCAGGACTCGGCGTGGATTAAGGACATGTTTTAAGAAAAGATATCCTTTGTCTTCTTCGATGTGCGTCGTCGCTGGATCGGTCGTCGACTGGTGCGTGGTCTCGGTGTGGCAGCTCTTTTATTCCCAACGGTGCGTTGTGCTTTGGCCACCAAGACGCCTCCCGCTTCTTTGGCCCGCCGTTTCAAGGATTCTTTGGGTGCCGTACCCCCAAGACATCACCGGCCACTTGCAGTCCACTGCGTACCGCTTGTTTGCCCATTGCTTTCACCCCACGCGTCACCAAGGGCAGGAACGTTTTCACAATGCTGCCGAGTATGTTCCCCAGTCCATGTCCTCGTTGCATGCGTGCACCGCTAAAGACCGGAAAGCCACCCCCGGCCTGTTGGGCATAATAGTCGGCATAGCTGCGTGCATCGCACTCGTAAGGTACTTTCATTACGCAAAGTGGGAGCACGTGCTTGTCGAAAGTGAAGTGTCAGCACCACTTTTCCTCGTTCGAATGCCACCGGTCGTCCCGTGTCATCTCTTATATCCACCGTGATCGTGTTGATGTCAGTTTGTCGTACGGGCAAGTAGAGCATGTGGGTGAAACTGTGGGTAACTTGACCTCCATACGTCTTTTTAATGGGGACCACCCGTAACAGAGGTGTGTTGATATCGCCCACGATGTGGTTGTCCACCACGTCCGAGTAGACGTAGAGTCCGTACATACCTGACTTCATATCCATCGGCATCTCGCCATGGTGTTCGGTGGGACCAGCGAACGTCTTTAGATCGAAACCCAACATTTGCTGTAGGATAGCACTCAGTACGACACTCGCCTTGCCGGAGACGATAAGCTGTGCCTTGTCGTTGTGTGCGTTGTAATCGAAGTCCACGTGATTCTTGAAGGGATAGGCTTTGATGGGTCTTGAAGTATTCGTCACCCCCCGTAGCGCCTTATAATGCAACAGCCTTGACAGCCCACCCATGAACTCTTTGGGGGTATCGTATTGGCCTTCGGGCAGGGTGAGTCGGGGTCACCTCGTACCACACTTCATTGGCTCGCACGTTGTACCACGAGTAAGGGTATTGGATATCCACGAGGCCACATTCCCAGCGTCCAGGTAAATGTAACGGTTGTGGTAAATGGGTGACGTACTTGGCCACGGTGTTGTCAGGAAACACATCCAGCGAACTGTTACTGGGTAGGGTCAGGTAAAACATGGCGACTGAGCTGTCCTGCTGCTGCTGTTGGTTTTACTAGGTGTTCCAGGCCTTGGGCGGTTGTGTCCGGCGTCGTGTTCGTCGCGTTGACTTGCAACGTGTCACGGCTCTGGAGATGTGGGTGTCCTGATCGAGGGTGGTTTTTTAAAGGTTTGAAAAGAAGGTGCCCGTTGTGGTGGTGGTGGAGTTTTGGGGGGTGACTCCGGTTCCCAGTCGGCTTCCCAAGAAGGTTGTGGTGAGAGTCGTGGTGCACGAGTCGGTGATTGCATAAAGGCCCAGCGCTGGGGGTTCCCCACCAATTCCTGTGGTACATGCATGTCTTTCAAGCCTTGAGCGAAGACCTCCCATCCTCGAGGATTCGTGTGCGACCTGCGTTGACGCATCAGGTCATTCACTAAATCCGTTATGTGGGTACCGGGGACCACCTGATTCTGTACCAGGAGTTCACCTTTATCATTCCAAGTCATGTTAGGATTCTGTTTCATCCGTTGTAATACCAGGCCAGCTTGTTTCTTGAACGAGGCAGGTACACTCTTCAGCACTTCGTCTTCCACCCACTGTGGGGCTGTGGGGCTACCCCACCCGGCTGTTGGAACGGTGCTGAGGTCGGCGGTCTGTCACGTGGTGGTGGTGGTGGTGGTGGTGGTGGTGGTGGTGGTGCTGTTGCTGGGGTAGACAGGGTTTTGTATTGGTCCATGAACGTCATGTACCGTTGAAGCGTCTCATTGTACCGTTGTACTTTCTCACTGTCGCTTAACCCCGGTCTCTGCAAGATCTGTTGCATCTCTCCATCGAGGCTGTTTATGGTCTTCACCGTAGGTGGGACAGGGTAGGGTGATTGGAGGTTTTGCAGGAACCGTGGTTCGACGAGGACCATTTTTTCGTGTGGTTCATTGTCGGCCGAAGAGTCCACCCAATACTGGACCCAACACGGAAGCGGCCAACGGTGCTAAGATGGCCCCGAGAAAGCCGCCTTCTGTAACACCTTTTTCTTTTGTGTTTGAGGGACCCGCTTGTGGACTAGGGTTCGGAGACCTGTCTTATGCTTGGCCAACTTGGTCTTCTGAGCCGGAGTCAGTGGTACGTTGCCTTTTAACAGGTTGTACCCGATCTTGCACAGACAGCGTACAAGGTCAGGGTCCGCACCGCGTACAATGGTTCGGACTAACTTGGGTGGGGCCGTCTTCAATACACGGAGCGTGGGAGCGTGCTTCCGTACTCGCGCAGACATCCTGTACAACTAATGCCAGAACCCACAACGCTGCTCTTTTTATCTACCTCAGAGACAAAGCCAACCCTGCTGTGGTATTCATTCTTTTTATTATTCCCCATCATCAAACACACAGACCCCAGCTGGGGGCGCCACTGTGGATGTGTTTACATTATTTTTGCATGTACACGTTGTGGGTCTCTCCGGGAAAGATGCCGGTCCGTAGTCGAAGGTGGTCGGGGGTGGCTTGCTTGAGGCCGAAGAGCATATACCCGTGCTGAGGGGTTGTGGCATCTTTGAAGGCTTCCAACGCAAACGGTGTGCGGCCGGGATACATCTGTCTCGCCAGGTGCAGCAGTTGAGTGGTATCTCTCGGGGTTTTGAAGACCACCAGGTAGTGGGCATTTAAGCTGATATTCCGATGTTCTTTGTTTTTGCTGAACAGATTCTGCACAATGTAGATGATGCTGAGCCGTCGATGATGGCTGCCTTTGGTAAAGAGTTGGGTGACCCGTGCATCCGTCTCCGCCATGAGATCATCCAGAACCACCAAGGTGTCGGGTTCCAAATCGGCCAAGTTGGGTAGGCCTTCCACGAACGTGATGTGGGGCATTGCTGCATACGCTTCCTGCCATTCTCCGTAACACCACACGACTCTGGCAATGGGTGGAGTGATCATGCTGTCGGCGTGTTGAAGGAACTTCCTGACGAAGTGCGTTTTGGCGGAGCCCGTCGGTCCTGCGATGACGCAAGTGAAGGGATGCTGCCACCCAGGGTCCATGGTTCGAGGTGTATCCGTTGTCGTGGTAACCCGCTCTTGTAAATTTCGTACGAGTGAACTGGAGTGGTGGTGGGTACAACGTCGGTCGTCGTTGTCTGTTCACTGTCAGGGATGGTGCTGGGGGTGGGTACAACTTGGGTGGTCGGTTCACTGTGAGGGATGAAATCCGGTGGGTGTTCAGACGTAGTGGGCGTACTTGGTGTAGGTGTAGAGCTCGACGTGGCTTGTACGCGGGGTGTGGTGGTGGTGACTGGGCTCGATACGACTGGTGCTCTCTGTAGACCGGTTTCGCTGGTGCCTGGTGTTCTCAGTTGGTTAAGTAACGTGCTGACATAGGCTACGTCGTTAAACACACCTCCGTACAACACACTCAGCAGGGTTAGCAATAGCACCCCAAAGACCACTTGCGCTTTGCGCGTTTTGCGAGACGCTGTCTTCAGAGGCAGCTGCTGTTGGTCCATAGCACTGTGGTCGGACGTGGAATGAAGGAGGACGGCAGTGGTGTCTGGTTTTATAGTCGTTTCATGTGGTTGGCCGCGACCCAGGAATTGAAGGAACTGGGCCAACCTTGCCATTTCACGAAATGAAACAGTTTGCCACGTCGACGTTCCGTTTTCAAAATCTGCTCCACCGTGTAGTAGTCTTGTTGTGTTTTTACAACAGGCTGTAATTCCGTCTCGTAAAACGTCCCCAGCAACGTTTCCCCTTGGAGATCTTCCAGTTCATAGACTCGCCGCTGTCGGGGTAGGCGCTGTTTAATCAGGAAGTGCTCATCGCTCCAGTTGGGCAAGTAACTTTTCTCGAACTTGCCCTTGACTTTACTGATCCGTACAGGGTCCCCGACCTTGTACATTGCCTTCGGCGTTCGCTGCGATGGCGTGGGGTACAAGACACGCCGGACTTGGGCTTCATTGTGTTGGGTCACGGTAATGGGGGCTCTTTCTATACTCCGGTGATAGGCTCGATTGTAACCCCTCACAAGTTTCGGGAGAACATCGATGTACCGCCTTGTATTCTTATAGGTGAAATATTTATACATGCGACCTTTGAATGTCCTGTTGAACCTCTCCACCACGGAAACCTTGGTCTCGTTGTACGTATGGAAGAAAAACACCTTCTGTTTCTTGAGAAAGGCTTGGAACGGTCTGTTGAGGAATTCCGTGCCTTCGTCGGTTTGCAAATACAAAGGTTTGCGCCCGGTCTTTGAACGCCGCTATGAGATTTGCCCCCGTTTTCGTCCGGATGGGTACCACCCACGCATACTTGGATAGGATATCGATGCACGTCAAGATATACCGATTCTCATCGTTGTGTTTGGCAAAGGCGCTCATATCGACTAAATCCGCTTGCCACTGGGCATCTATTCCTCCCACGATGACCCGGTTCCGTAGAAAATGGCGACGGACAGATCGATGTAAGGTATAGGTGTCTTGTCTTCTTAACCAATCTCGGACTTGGGCACGTTGTATCCTCTGGGGTTTGGCCGCTCGATAGAGAGCCGACAATGCACTATAGGCCGCCGGACTGTCGGGACTGTAGTATAAGTTATCCAGCACCTTCTCCCAGCGCTTCATGGTGACACAATGATGATGCACCCTGGCTCTATCGTTTATTTATAACGGGTATGTCTTGGACCGGAGTTTCTTTCTGATTTTCTTCGTGGACTTCCACAGTGGCCATGGTAAATGACCAGTCCAACTCGTCTGATGACCGCTTGATAAGCACTTCATCCACATCTACCACGGCATCTTCCAATGCAGACCATAGATCAGGGTGAAGGGTAAAATGCACTGTACCCCCATCTAGCCGAGCCAACTGAGCAAAGAAAGGGCCGCGTCGGATGTACACATCGAGACACAAGTGGATGAGGTCGCCGTCCAGTTCACCAGACAACACCCGTTTGAATTTGGTCCAGCCCTCCCGGGACAGACGAATGTGAGCCGGGCACGGTTGTGTAGGGTCCGTATCACAGATGTCTCCCACCTCCTCCATGATATCGACCTTATCCGCATACACGTGCAGGAAAACCTCGGGGGTCAAGCTGAAATACGCCAGTACTATATGCTCCGTCATGGTCAGTACGTGAATGGTACCACATTTCACTATCTCTCGTATTTATAGGGAGAACCCCGTGAGATCAAAAGGATCAGGTGGTCATATCACTGGGCTGACTGAGTCTAGCCGGGTAATCAATGGCATCGTCGTCGGGTTCATGTAGTTGTTCATGGGGTTCAGCCAGCGCGTCCTCAATAACACGAGCCCACCCCAACTGGTGTGATGATCGCTCGTCCGGTGTAAACAGCTGGTCCACAATAGGCACCACTTTCTCCAAGGCTGACCACAGATCGGGGTCTAGGGTGAAGCCTCGCGTAGTGTCTTGGTAGCGGCCCAGGCGTAGGAAGAAGGTTGCACGGTATACGTAGATGGCATTGTCTATGTGGATGAGGTTTCCGTCGAGCTCGCCGCTCAACACCCGTTTAAATTTGGTCCAGCCGTCACGAGGTAGCGTCACCGTATTCGATAAGGTCTCATCGGGCGCCCAGCAAATATCTCCACGGTCTTCCACCAGGGTGACTTTATCTTCATAGACGTGTAACCCCACCCGGGGTGTAAGGGGCAGAATGGCTCGTAGGACGGGTGACATGCTTGGTCCAAATGTCGAACGGTGAATGACACACACTCTGTCTGACCCTCGTATTTATAGTCCCCACTGTCAATACCACAGCGCCAGGGCCAATAGGGCACAGACTAGTGTGAGGCCAACCAGCCGGCGCTGGTTCCGGGCGTGAGCGCTCCTGGTCCATAGCGCGAGCATCAAGGATGGCTGTCATAGTCCAGTAGTGGTGAGTGATGGCACGCCTCTCCATCGAGTGCACTCTGTGGAGGACCGCTTCTGTGAACTCGTTCAGGATCTGGCGTCGTCCCTCGTTGTCATCGCCATCTGCAAACATGGACCGGACCACTGAATTCATCGCGGTGGCATGCTGTAAAATGCGAGTCGCATGGGGCTGGATCTCCGCCATGGCTCTGTAGAAATGAAGGTGTGGGATCCAGAGGGACGTGTTTTATAGACCAGATGTAGCTCTACGGGTGTAGTCCGTGATACGTACTATTCTGATGGGTTAGTCCAAAAAAAGGGAGCAACAACAACAACAACAACAACACAGATTACAGATCAATCCTTTTATTATGCGTGAACAACATAGAAATGCATGTACTGACCTGTCTGTGGGGGTTTCCCACAATGGCGTTCACCTTCGCGTCTTTTCGTGTACGTCCGTGTCTTTTCGTTAAAGTCCGTGTATTTTCGGTAAAGTCCGTGTCTTTTCGGTAAAGTCCGTGTCTTTTCGGATCGGTGACGTCCGTGTCTATCGTCCGGGCACTTCGCCTCTGCGCCTGCATTGGATATGTATAAGGGTCTTCATACGCGCGCGCAATGCGGCTCAGTGGTACACCAGTACACCAGTCTCGATCCTCGACTTGGGGTAGAGTGTGCTAAAAATAGATTACCAGCTAGCGTGCTATAAAAGGGAAGCGGCCTTGCCATTTCATCAGACACTCTATCAACCACCAAGATGTTCACTTGCACAACTTGCCAGAAGCAGTTTACTCGTCTAGATAATTTACGACGCCACGAGGCCTCCACCCACAACGATGGACTGTATACTTGTATAACCTGCGCACGGTCATTTAATCGGGAAGATGCTGCGCCACGAACGTTCAATTCATGGGCCATCCAAGCGTCCATGCGAGGATTGTGATCAACTCTTCAAACGACGCAGTCAGTTGCTGCGACACCAACGGTTGATTCATGCCCATGAGCATGAACGACAACTTCCTACTGAAGAGGAGCCACGGAAGGTGAGATCCAGTGAAGATAAGCCCGGGGAGACGAACGCCACTGGTGATGCGATGAAGGAGAGCCCGCCTATACCCACAGTTGAGAAGAGCCTGAATATCCAGCCGGACCCCAGCGTTACGGTTTCGAGTCCTGACAACATCGAACATTTTCTGGTGGAGCCCATAAATGTTCCTAGCGATCTCTTACAGGACAACCATCCAATCAGTGACATCGATCGGCGCCATTGGTCCATGACACGGTACTGTTTCCACCCTCAAGATATCTACAATTTCCCACTGACCAACCGCACCTGTCTACGCAGCTACGTAGAAGCCATCTTCAATGATCAAACTACGGCCTTTACATTGAATGTCGCTTTCGGGTACATCTTACGTCACAAAAAGACGGACCAGTTACAGTATTATTATCCCAGTGCCAACAACCATGTGTTTGACCAGCCGGTCACCATCATTAATCGGGGGTCACTAGAGACGATGCTGGAGATACTGCACACCGTGGATGCCTTGAGATGGGCGCATCGTCAACGCCCCAACATTCAATGGGTGGTAGAGAGGGTAACCAATGTCACGTTTTTCCTGACCAAGCTGACCGATCACCCCCATCGGTTGAATGCGTCACCCGTGCACTGATGAATATCATGCTGTACACACACTCTATGTCTACATGCTGCTCGCTGACTTGAGCTCAGTAAACACTTGACCTAATGTGACAATGTGTTAAATAATAAAACATGGTGTTTGATATTTCAATTTGTTTTGCTGTGAACATACTAAACATACCCAGGGCGGCTCCCCCCAGCCTGGGTATGATGTAACATTGGGGTAATAAACTATATAAACATTACTAAACTTGTTGTTTTTTTTCACGACAACCGCTATCCGATTGTATAATACTCCGCGCGCGTCACACACTTGCGATATGCGTCCGCGCGCGCGCACTGCCGGGGATGACGCGCACTGCCGGAGAACTCGCGCGCGCGCGCGCGCTGCGGGGCGCCGGGGCGGGCCAGGCCAGTGGAAAACACCCCGGCGGTTGAACATTGGAACTCTTGCGGGTTTGGAGGATGAACATACGGACGTCTAAGGGGAAAAATTGGAACTCTTCTATGTTTGGAGGTAGTTTTTAGTGAAAACCCGGAAGTGACTTCACAACCCACGTGACCTGCGTATATACTCCTGTAAACTAGAGCCGATTTTATTTCTTTGGAGGGGCAAGGTCAATAGGACTTGCGCTTTTTATACTACTAAACTGTGAAGTAGATTACATCTTACATAGGCCTTAAGGCCGTGATATGCATATGAAGTATTCTGGGGCATGGTCAGTACTTCCCAATTTTCCCTTCGTCTACTACTCGCCGATTTTTTATTTTTTTATTTTTTTTATTAAGCGGAAGATAGACACTTTATGTAGGAACTCAGCTACAGCTAAACAAATCAGTGGACTCTCATTGCTAAGTATCCAGGTAAATTCAGTCGAGCAATAAAAAGAATTGAATTGAATTGACTTGTTTGTATTATTGAAATTACCTTGTATACGTAATATATAGTAATTGTTCACGTGAATAAAACATTGTTTCACGTTCTATCAGAATTCACGCATTATTTATTTGTAGCCGAAAAATAATGTTTTCATCAAACTGAAAAATCTTTCAGACTTTCAAGGAGGGACCCTTGAAGACTGTCGAATTATCCACACCACCCCAAATTTATAAGCCGATATTCTATTCTGTGAAATACTATAGCGGGATATGAAAACGCACTGAGTCACACGTGCACTCGCAACAATTCGCAACAGTGTAATGAAATGTGTTCATTTTTTAGGCGCCCATTTTCTACGACCTATACAGCCAACGTGGTTTATTAATATGCAAACACATATGTTTTTCTTATAGTTCATTGGCTGAACACCCTCTGTTTTACCACACCTACCCCACGTGGGTGTATGGGAGGGAGAAATTCATCTACCGTCACACCCCAGAAACAGAAAACCGCTGGGGTGTGTGTGTGTGCCGTTGGCCGAAATCATTAGCTTGATAGTTTAGTGCGTTCATTTCATTCATGTGGTAAACTGAAGACCGGATTTATACCGATGGAAATATCTGTGAATTTCGAAAAAATCCGCGACAAGCCAAGAAACAGAAAACCGCTGGGATGTCGACACCAAACCAGGGAGCATGTGTGTGCCGCTGACCAAAATCATTAGCTTCATAGTTTAGTGCGTTCATTTCATCCATGTGGTATACTGAACACCGGATTTACCGATGGAAATATCTGTGAATTTCGAAAAAAATATATATGGAATGAGATTCGTGGTGATACCCATATTTTTTTAGGATACGAATGCATCGTGATGAAGGCTTCATGGTGTGTTATACCCACCTAGGAAAAAACAGCCCCCAGATATGCATCAAACGCCCGGGAGTATGGATATAGGTATACATCTGGACTAAACTCTTTTATCAGGTAAGCTAGACTTTAGTACTATACTTGCGTTGAAACCCATGCAGACAACCTATTCAAATTTCAATGCATTGGCAGCATAGCGTCGCACGAAATATACGCGCCCCTGTTGACAGGATTTTTTTATACTCCCACAACAACAGACAATTTGAAGACAATTTTCTAGCGGGGTGTTTTCTTGAACATAATTGCTGTAATATACTCTTCTTTTTGTGGACGCTAAATATAGGGGAGAAAATGGCAACATTGTGACCAAACCATAACAGTTGACAGCTGTAAAAATAGATACCGTGGCATAAAATGAGAGAGAGAGAGAGAGAGAACATTTCAATCTGCCAATTTTCGAGATGAAAATTTTTTCTTGACGAAATAGAAATGAACGCGAATCTATATTCTACAAAACATTTTTTCTTGACGAAATAGAAATGAACGCGAATCTATATTCTACAAAACATTTTTTCTTGACGAAATAGAAATGAACGCGAATCTATATTCTACAAAACACTAGAAAATATTAGCGTAGGTGAATTTTTTTAGACTCATTTTAGACTGTTTTGTGCTTTCATCGAAAGTGAAAGCACATCTCGAAAAGTGTGTAGCAGTGTCGATATAAATCTTCAACCTAGATGTAAAAATAGATACCGTGGCATAAATTAGAGAGAGCATTTCAGTACACCTCAAAAAAAATGAAACCTGGACGGGTATCCTTCATCTCGAGGGGTCGCAAGTTCGATTCTTGCTTTCATTATGTGAGTATGTGTTGGACATGTGATCTTTAAATTTTATTATCAACAGACTAGCTTGAATGTTTTATGAACGCTAAATGTAGGATCGCATCACCGCGGATGAATACATCTTTCACAGCCGCCATCTTAAACCCACCACCCACCCACCACCACAGCCGCCATCTTAAACCCACCACCCACCCACCACCACAGCCGCCATCTTAAACCCACCCCCCACCCACCACCACAGCCGCCATCTTAAACCCACCACCCACCCACCACCACAGCCGCCATCTTAAACCCACCACCCACCCACCACCACAGCCGCCATCTTAAACCCACCACCCACCCACCACCACAGCCGCCATCTTAAACCCACCACCCACCACCCACCACCACAGCCGCCATCTTAAACCCACCACCCACCACCCACCACCACACATGACCCCATGTGACACAATACTCGCTTCTGATTGGCTGTCGCGTGTGACCTCCACGTGTCCTCCACAAAATATGCAAATTTCCGGGGTCAACTGGCCTCCAAATGCTCTTTGTATACTACTATGGACCCTATGAACTACAGAGGGATTACTTTGTCGCCAGCTATTTATAAGTTATATGCAGGTGTTTTGAACGAGAGATTGTCACTTTGGGAAGAAGAAAATGACGTACTAGCAGATGAACAAAATGGTGTTCGTAAAAATCGTAGCACCGAGGACCAGTTAAGCACTCTATGCAATTTGGTTGAGACTAGAAAATTGCGTAAGCTGTCCACTTTCGCAGCATTTATAGATTTTAGAAAGGCATATGATTCGGTTAATAGAAATATACTGTGGCAAAAATTGGAAAAAGAAGGTGTAAATGGAAAAATTGTAAATGCGATCAAATCTATATATAAGAATGTGGAATGTTGCGTCAGAATTAATGGCTTTTGTACCGAATGGTTTGTGATTAATACTGGACTAAAACAAGGATGTTTACTATCCCCCATGTTATTTAATTTGTATATTAATGACTTGGTAAATAAAATAAATGGGTTAGGCATAGGTATTCAAGTAGGAGATGAGGTGGTCGGTGTATTGATGTATGCAGACGATGTCGTCGTATTGACAGAAAACGAGGCGGACATGCAGTTGCTTTTGAATTGCCTTAATAACTGGTGTTCTGAAAATAAAATGGAAGTGAATTGTAATAAGTCTAAAGTCGTACATTTTCGTATACCATCAAGACCGGCCACAGAAGTTAAATTTGTATGTGGAGACCAAGATATTAAAATCGTTGAACGGTATGTTTATTTGGGCCTGGTTCTGACAGAACATTTAGACTATGACGTAATGGCTAAGGCAGTTGCACAATCTGCAAGTAGAGCACTAGGCTTAGTGATTGCTAAGACTAAATGTATTGGAAACGTGCGTTATAGTACGTATAATAAACTGTACAATTCTTTAGTTTGGCCAGTGGTACACTATGGTGCAGCTATCTGGGGCACAAGTGCTAGATCATGTATAAACGCTGTACACCATAGAGCGTGTCGTTTTTTCATGGGTGTAGGTAGATATGGCCCGAATGCGGGAGTCTGTGGCGATATGGGATGGGAACCACCGATTGTTAGACAATGGGGTGCTGTAGGTAGACTGTGGTGTAGAATTATGAACATGGAAAATAATAGAATTAATAAGAGAGTGTTATTATGGGCAAATTTACAGGCGAGAAGTCGGTGTAAAAACTGGGTATTTAGGGTACAAAAATGTTTCGGAGAAAATGGCCTAAATCATGTGATGAATGTTAACGTTGTGTATTCATCCCGATTTGTTCAAACCGCCATAAAAGAGAAAATTTTCAACAATTATTTGATACAATGGAATAATGATGTGAAAAGACCAGCATCTAAATCAGGCCAAGGGCAGAACAAATTGAGATCATATAGAATGTTTAAACATACATTTGGTAAAGAAGATTATATAGAGAGGAATTTACCGAAAAGTTATAGAAGTGCTTTGGCAAAGTTTAGATTAGGTGTTGCACCATTACGATTGGAAACTGGAAGATATGAAGGTTCATCTATTGACAGAAGAACTTGTTTTATTTGCCCAGGGGTAGTGGAAAATGAAGAGCATGTATTATGTAATTGCCCGTTATATGAGGACATACGTTTTAGCCTGTTTCAAACACTATATTTTGTTTGTGGTGAAGATTTCCTGAAGATGTCAGATAAGGAAATTCTGTGTGTAGCGTTTTCCGGACGTAGTCAACACTTCGGCCAAAGCCTGCTATCAAATTTTAAGACGACGACAACATTCTATTTATGCATGAGGTTTTAACTCTTGTATGTCATTTTTTGATATTTGTATCTTGAGCTTGTATCATCAGCTATCAATTGTTTTAACTGCTAGTATCAGTCTCTCATACTCTATTATTAGAGTGGTACATATAATTACGTAGTCTGAAAGTACTGCTGCTGTGAATGTTTTATATGTGGTGAGACTTTAATAAACTTATCTTATCTTATCTTTTACAATAGGTGACTACATGTGGGGAACCATTCAACCAAGGAGTGAAAAGGGCCAAGTATATTGCACGCGAAGTGTTGCCGATTGAGGTTGTCTTACATGCCTATTGTTGTCACAATTCAGTTTGAAACAAAACGCATTGACTTAGCTACAGACTGCAAGCGCTCACATCTGGAGCTCTTCGGCAGAGCTAAAAAATTTTGCTCGACGGGAGAGTGGCATTAGTAGTAGGTAGCAAGCATATTGTTACGCTAAAGCGATAGCGATTCCCAGTAGTTTAGTCGAAATATTTAAATGTCCACAGGTGTATCCCATGTATGGTAAGTTTGTCAGGACTGGCCCATAACATGTACACCTGCTGGCACAGGAACACAATTCCTGCTGGCTCAATTCATACAGTACATCACAGGTAGCTTCGCTCACCTGAGATCGACATTCAAATATAAATGCTGAATAGAGAGATAGTCGAAGGATAGATAACGTTATCAACCAAGTTAAGGCAGTATTGAACACGGGTATGGTTTATTCTCCATAAATTCAAGGTACCAGCTGTACCAGCATGAAATAATTTCCTTGTAATGTAATTCACTTAATATTTGCATCTACTCAACACAATCATCAAGTTTGAGGTATACAGGATACCAATCCTCTCATTCAAATATTTTCCACATAGGGAACACGCAAATGGCTTCCCTATAACTCTTGGAGTGAGGCTATGCTTCAGTGCAGATCACAGGGTTGAGGCTATTTGTAATCACTGTACTTACACGCCCATGTCTCAGTGTACTGTTGGACTGAAACCACATAATCAGCTACCCATGCTTGAATGGGGAAACTCTACCCAGTTTTTCTTGGGTCCCGATTTTTCTTGATACCCGGTTTTTCTAGGGACCCGGTTTTTCTTGGGTCCCGATCTTTCTAGGGACCCGGTTTTTCTTGGGTCCCGATCTTTCTAGGGACCCGGTTTTTCTTGGGTCCCGATCTCTATTGGAAAACTCCCGCTATGATCTGAAGAGGGAGGGACTCGGAAATTCCAAAAACATCAGTTAGCAGTCGGGCATGTTTACATCATCTCATATATATTGCCATTGGTACGTATATTTCGTCTACATTCGATCGTCGCTGTCAGCCTTGTTCACGCCGAGTGCGCTTCACCCCGAACCACAGGCCCGCAAAACAAGAGTTTTGGGGTGTGTGGACGGTGGTAATACGGTGACGTGTCGAATTATGGGGTCTCTATATATAACCCCATGCTTTATATAAATCAACATCAAGGTGTGAAACGGACTTTGAGTGAATCGAGAAATAAACGGTTTACCGCCAAACAAAATACATCAGCATATTCTACAAGTATCACTTTATATATTCCCGTCGTCAAATTAGCAAATTTGTGCAATTTTTTACCTTTGCCGGGCGATTCAAAATCCAACCAGACTGTCCATCCATCTAGGAACAGCCCGATTATGGCGGGCTTCGTTCTCAATTCTGATTGGTCAATTGCGAAAGCTGATATGTGCGTGACCTCTCTTGCCGGAGGCGTATCTCGACTGACCAATCAGAATTGAGAACGAAGCCCGCCATAATCGGGCTGTTCCTAGATGGATGGACAGTCTGGCTGGATTTTGAATCGCCCGGCAAAGGTAAAAAATTGCACAAATTTACTAATTTGACGACGGGAATATATAAAGTGATACTTGTAGAATATGCTGATGTATTTTGTCATTTGCGTACACTTCGCCATCCATAAGATGGCTTGCGAATCGTGTGTCTCCATTATCGCGGAGCGATATCCGGTGTTTTACCGGATTCTGTTCGGCCTTCATCCGGCGGAGAACAGACTGGAGAAATCTGATAAATTACAGGTTTTCATACCACTTCTGAAACAGATATTGCCTGGGCTTACAAAATATATAGGTGTGTATAACTTTCGTATCATCTAAGAGATGTGGTGGATCTGAAATTTTGAACAAGTAGTTCATCACATGACTCGAAAATGGCGAGTTACGTTGGGGTAACGTCGGTAGACTTTAGCTGATTGGCTGACGAAGTCACGTGGTATTGATTGATGGAAATTCCCTCCTGCAGTTGCCGAAAGTAGGCTGACCATGGATACACACGATCCCAGGGTTAGTCTTACCGCGTATAGATGACCGAGATGGTTACAGGTTGGTATTTTGTTTGGCGGTAAACCGTTTATTTCTTGATTCACCCAAAGTCCGTTTCACACCTTGATGTTGATTTATATAAAGCATGGGGTTGTATATAGAGACCCTATATTTCGACACGTCACCGTCATACCACCGTCCACACCCCCCCAAAACTCTTGTTTTGCGGGCCTGTGCCCCGAACTGTCGGGGTTCTCTACCCGATTATTTTCGGGGTTTGCACTGACGTCTTGCACTCGTCACTGACATGCACTCATCTGCTTTATTTTGACATCCATGCATGGGTATGGCTTCCATACTATCTCAGTGGCAATATATAATCACATCTCATCGACATCATGCCTGGGAGCAGGTTTTTAAAAGACATCTGACATCTTCGGTTGCCCGTCATCGAGTCATCGATTTTCTTCGGGGTTGGTCTTTTATACCCTCCCGCCAGAGTCTCATTCTCAAATTTAGCGCACAGCCTCCGAACCAAGAATATTCTTTTACAGTTATTAAACTCTCTTTATTATTACCATTTAAAACAACAATATAATTCGAGAATATGATAAACATACTTTACACAGAATCTGTCAAATACTTGTACTATAACGCCGTTCAAACAAAACAGAACAACATAGTTCGGGTTCAAGAGTGTCGCTGCCAAATTTCCATGACGGAAGTTTACGACGAACTTTTCAAGAGAAATACAATCTCAACTCATGAAATACAGCTAGTCAAGGACGATCTAGAATCTGACAACACTTGACCGGTTCCATAAAGGTATACTACGACCAGTAAAATGTGAAATCCAAACTATGAACAGTTAAAATAGATAAAATCCATGCAAACGGTACGTTCTAAAAATAGCACTTCCAGCTGATATGTGATCGGGCGACCAGATTTCAACACTAACATATAGCTGGGCATAAAGCTTCATAACTGAATGTATACTCTACGATACAAACGCGTACATGCTATGGATAATCACAATAACATTAACTTGAAAGCACTATAACTCATTTATAGTAATTCTGAACAATAACGCTGAAAATTCGAAAAATATCTGCATGTAACTACACTATACAAATGCAGCATAAACACTGTTAAAAACACTACTCGTCTCAATATCCACGTCCCTTTTCCAGGGAAATAACTCTGTTTTGTGGAGGTCACGTGGAGGGGGCGCCACCAGGCCAAGAGACCAAAAACTACCTCCAACACAGAAGAGTTCCAATCTAGGGGGAGGTAACTCCGGGTCACTATAATTCCGGCAAAGGGCCCCTGGGCATGTATTCATCCGCGGTGATGCGGTCTGGCGGTTATGCGGTCGCGGGAAAAAGCTTCCGTGGGGAAAAAGTAGTCCCCAGACTTCAAATACGCTGCATGGTCCGATTGGGTCGAGTGAGGTATCAAAGTGAAGCATTCGTGACATTCTCAAAGAGAGCCGTGTCTACCCGCGGGAGACCAAAGCGACTCTCATGTAAACTGGTGACATTTTTGAATCTCCAATCTCAAAGCGAGGCAGCATGACATCATTCTCAAAGCGAGCCGTGTCTACCCGCGAACTACCTCCTGTATTAGATAACTCGCTTTCACGGCCAAGTATACATACCGACAATAATTTGTTCGCGATTGATATGCTCCGAAACGGAAAGAGTCATTTCCCAATTATATAGCCCACGTTATGTTTAGCAATTCGCTTCTAACTCGGCGGAGTCAGCAGGTCAGTGACAAGCCAGATAATCATACGCCGCCTACTCACCCCCCAAATTTTGGGGGGATGGCTTCCATTTACGCGTGAGACTCTTTCTCGCAGTAGGGAGTCTCGCGAGACGAGAATGGCATTCGTGAATCCAGTCATGGATGGGTGTGTGTAAAATTAGGATTTTTCCCGAAACTATAAAAAGCGGAACACGGACTTTACCCCTAAAATATGGGAAAACACCTACCAACTCTAGCCAAAAGGGCTAATATCGGTCCCCGGGCTTATCGGGGCCTGCCTATCAAGTCAATGGGGTGGGTGCATGTAAAATTAGGATTTTTTCCCGAAACTATAAAAAGCGGAACACGGACTTTACCCCTACAATAGTGGTCTGTATTATACAAGATAAGGGAAAATGCCTGTATGGGGTATGGGGATGGTCAATTTTTTTCGTGGGCTTTACTGTGGCTTGTGGGGTCTCGTTTTTCTCGTTTCGCCAAGAAAATGACAATGGGAAGGGTCTCGGAGCGAAGCGGTGAAATTTTTGGGAAAAGTCACCGAGGTCTGTATATAGGCTCATACTGGCTATATGGGGGGGGGGGAGGGGTGGTCAATTTTTTGTGGGTGTTACTATGGCTTGTGAGGTCTCGTTTTTCTCGTCTCACCAAGAAAAACACGATGGGAGGGGTGTCCCGGAGCGAATCGGTGAAATTTTTGGAAAAAGTCACCGAGGTCTGCATATAGTCCATACTGGCTATATGGGGGTATAGATTCAACCTGGGAAATTCACACACGTTCATTGTGATATGGGTTGTTTGGTCTTGTTTTTCACGTCTCGTCATTTGGAACACAATGGGAGGGGTCCCGGAGCGAAACGGTGAAATTTTTGGAAAAGTACCATATAGCCCATATAGGCTCATACTGGCTATATGGGGGTATAGGTCCAACCTGGGAAATTCACACACGTTCATTGTGATATGGGTTGTGGGGTCTTGTTTTTCACGTCTCGTCATTTACAACACGATGGGAAGGGTCCCGGAGCGAAACGGTGAAATTTTTGGAAAAGTACCAT
This sequence comes from Hanleya hanleyi, assembly GCA_036873755.1. Taxonomy (NCBI): domain Eukaryota; kingdom Metazoa; phylum Mollusca; class Polyplacophora; order Lepidopleurida; family Hanleyidae; genus Hanleya; species Hanleya hanleyi. The sequence continues at coordinate 24,090 of JAVTVY010008887.1, read as the reverse complement.
ACTGGAGCTCACAGAAGTTCTGATTTTCTAGATATTCCATGGAATTGTCACTAATTCTTCGAAATGCAGTGACGTCCGTCAACGCTCGTAGTTACGCCTTAACGCTCTAACATAACGCTTTGACGCCATGATATAGACCGGAGAGAGAACAACAACAACAACAAGGATGACACTTGAGAGAACAACAACAACAACAAGTTTTTTTTCATATAGTTAATTTTCCCCAATGTTACATCATACCCACGCTGGGGGAGCCGCGTTGGGTATGTTCACAACTCAAAAAGACTCTTGCCCAATCAGAGGCCACCATTTGCATCTGCCCTATTCGTTCCTGTCCGTTAGATGTATTCTTGTCCAATCAGAAGTCGCCATTTCAGAAAGTTCCATCTTTGCTCGGTATGACTTAAGCGTCGTCGGGCAGGCCTGGATATTCTTCGAGCAGCATGTCCTGAAACAGTTGTTTGCGCATTCTGATCGCTTTTTCCAGGGCCTCGATGGGTGGTAGCCCCATAGCCTCTTCCAAGTGACGCTTGGTCTTCATGATGGACCTGTGCGTGGGGTCGCCTTTCATTTCAAGCGGTAGTAAGGTATACTGTTCATAGATCGCCATGGCTATTTTCCTGATGCGGGGGCGCATTTGGGTGTACGCCTGTTGTAAATTATCCTCTCCGGCGTCCTCGATCGCTGCAGCGTAAGTATTGATAGCTGCTATCACAATACGATCCCAGAAGGTAGGTTCTGCCTCACTTTCCACGGACGTAGGCTGACTATCTGAGGTCAAGCTCTCCGTATCATTAGATAGACTCTCAGCAATCTCTGTTTCGGTATCAGTCGATACACTCTCAGCAGTCTCTGTATCAGCATCCGCCTCAACGGACTCCTCAGAGTCTTCAATCCCATGTATATTTTTCTGGTGTCGCATCATATCGTAACGTCTGGTGAACGTGCGTTCGCACTCAGAGCAAGTGCAAGAAGATGTCCATAAACATACCCACTCTCCTGGTATGTTCTGACCCGACATTGTCTGAATATTTACTCTGGTCATATTCACAGTTCCGTAAATATATGTAGTATATATATACGTCAGAGCAATGTTTCGTGATAATTTCGGGAGTTATCTTCGATAACTCCACAGGCATATCTCTCTTCAGGGGCCGCCTTTTAATACAGGAAGGTGTTAGCCATCAAATCTTCGATTTGCGTAGTAGTTCCTTCAAGTTTCTCCTCCTCTTTAATCATCCGTTAGAAGTCAGAAATAATATTCCTATTTCCAATGACTGGTGTTGGCATAGAAGAAAAACCCTTGGGCAGCAGTAAGATGTCGTCATGGGACAGCCTCAGTTTAGAGATGTTTCTGATGTATGTCATGGCTAATGCAATTTCCACATATCTCAACATATTTCATATGTTTACTTTTCTTGGATCGTTGTTTCTGTAGAGATGTGTAGTTTTCATTCTGCCTCTTCGAGTCAGATTGAATTCAGTAGAGTCAGTAATTAGCTTCGAAGATCTGTGTAAGTTTCTCCCTCTTTCAAACACAAAAGCCGGTGGGTATGGACAGCAGTAGGTTGTTGTTATCGGACAGCCTCAGTATAGAGTTGTTTCTTATGTTAGTCTTGGCTAGTACCAATCTCGCTTCGCGAGATCCTTATCGACATTTTTCAACATATTTCATATGTTTACTTGTCTTGAGTCGTTCCTGTTCTTTTCTGTTGATGGTATTCCTGTCTAATAAGTTCATATTAGACAATTGTATGGCATATTAGGTTTAGCACCTTTTTATGCGTGGAGTTGATATCAATCTCAGGGATTTCGACGTAATATATGTTGTCATACAGCTGAGCGTAGGCTTCAGCTATATATCGATCATTGTCTAGAATAACAGTCGTGTTATATGAAGTTAGCTCAAGTCTTGTGGCATACAGATAATTCTCCATGCTGTTCAATCCAAGTGGTGACTGGAATTCGGATTTGCCGTAAAATGGATGTGTCTTTTGGATTGGTGTAGAATCGGAAAATCGTTCACTGCATCGCATGTTCTTGATCATCCGTTTAAAGTCAGAAGCTTGGCTAATGCCAATCTCGCTTCGACATTTTTCAACATATTTCATATGTTTACTTGTCTTGAGTCGTTTCTGTTGTTTTCTGTTGAGGGTATTCCTGTCTAATAAGTTCCTATTAGACAATTGTATGGCATATTAGGTTTAGCACCTTTTTATGCGTTGACTTGATATCAGTCTCAGGGATTTCGACGTAATGTATGTTATCATACAGCTGAGCGTAGGCTTCAGCTATATATAGATCATTGTCTCGAATAACAGTCGTGTTATTCTTATCCAATTTGGTGATAACTATAATTCAAGTTATCGGACCTCAGTTTACTGAGCGTATGAATACATGCCCAGGGGCTCTTTGCCGGAACTATAGTGACCCGGAGTTACCTCCCCCTAGATTGGAACTCTTCTGTGTTGGAGGTAGTTTTTGGTCTCTTGGCCTGGTGGCGCCCCCTCCACGTGACCTCCACAAAACAGAGTTATTTCCCTGGAAAAGGGACGTGGATATGCTTGCTACCTACTACTGACATTTCCATGAAAGCCTCTAGCGTTGAGAGAGGGAGAGAGAGGGGGAATTAAGGTTTAACGCCGTGTTGACTCTGCATGCGGTGTTAACCCGTTTTGTTAAATTGTGACAAATTGCGTCAGTTGTGACACAACACTTTGCCACAGAGGTTCCAAAATGCAGAAGTACATTTATTTCAGCCATATGTCATTTCCATTATATGTATCGTGAAATGTTCACAATTAGTTGCTATCCTCCCTCTTTCAACCATTCCACATTTCAAAATCGGCCAAATATTTGTCTCTTAAACATACTTGATGTTACCAAATGTCGTCACTGTTGAATTGTACTTTTGATCCCTGCCCTATTACTGTACAAACGATCCAGTCTGGCTGACATAACACTTTAATCAAGCTCAGTAAACTCAGATATAACATCACGGAACGTTACCTGATATACCAGCTTGGTTTACCTAGATTGACATTGTAATTAACAGTTGGCGAACTTATCCATTTAATCAAGGCCGTCTGTAACAGAATACGTTTTGTGTTTTCCCGTCTCTGTCTCTATTTTCAATTCCTATCCTCAGGTTAGCGTGTTCCAAAAATACTATTAATATAAATAATCAACAAACTGATCAATATTGAGAAACTCGGGTTCGTCTGCCGCAGTACATGCCTATTGAAAATTCTATATATGATTTGTGTGTTGGCCTACTAAAAAAAATATTGTTTATCATCGCCATGCGCATCGCATAAAACACCCGCGTGTACAAAATTGAAATACACCAAAAAAATATTTGTCGAAAATATGGCGTATCAGATGTATATTTCCTTTCAGGTTCACTCGGCTGCGGTCTGTGGAAATGAGTGACACATCCTGGTAAGTAAACAAATAGCAATATTTGGATAATACCATCGAGGAAACCAATTATTTGTAAATTTAAATGATGACCAACCCATCTATGATCAGAAACAGCTGATGCATACACATGTATACAGTATATGTGTCTTAAATGTCAGCTGTATCGACAGCATTTTTTTTTTGATTTTCTGAGTTCAGAAAAATAAAATATAAAGAAAAATAAAATATAAAGAAAATGTGCCCTTCCTCATCTCTTTGTTCACAAAAGGATGATAAACAATTTTATTTCTTTAATAGTGGACCTTATTATGAAACACTCAATACCACCTTCATCTCCACCCACGAACTGCTTTATTGACGTATTAGGTAAAGTACTGATGTCACAAATTAAAGAGCACCTCACATGCTTAATCACGTCTATAGCCTAAAGCGAACTTGGGATAAGGGCAGATTTATCAATACCTTTTTTTATCGAATGGGTCGTGATGACACAAATGTCTATATATTCCTGTCAACGAATATAAGCCGCAAATATTAAAATGATCTGAAGAGTTTAATGGCATGTTACGAAAATAAGGTTTTCGATTACACTGTTTACAAGTTTACATCGTCAGCATCGTAAACAGATTATAATTAGTCGCATTGAGCGCAAGTCCTTTCATCAATGAACATAAAATGTGAATATGAAGCTATGCTGAAATGTAAATCCTCTGTTGATAGTTGGTCGGCACTCTTCAAACTCCACCAGACCGGTTCATACTCCAGGTAAGATTCACGAAACAATGCATACAATAGCCAAATCTGGGGACAACAATGTGGCTAGACTCGTGCCTTTTCAGCGTCACAGAGACCCAGACAATAGCTTCCTACATGAAGTATCGACCACCAGACCGACCTCGTCTGTGGTTGATTGGTAACCTAAGGCAATGTAGACCTTCAGTTCTGAAAAGAAACCGCATGATTTGTGTGATACCGGTACCAGTTACTTTTCAAACATGGCTATCGGGTGGTCACCTTGCGGTCGGAACTCGGCAGAAACGTCTTCAGAGGCATTTACTGATTCACGAAGGTACATGTAGCTAATTCAATTCCCATCGACGCATTAAGAAATTGTTCTATAGCTTTAATAATGTCAAAGCAAAGAACACTGGTCAGCTTTCTGGAATCCAGAAATGTATCTTCAAAGAAATTTAAAGTGGTGCAGAACTCCACACTGAGGCCTTTGAAATTGACCACTGGAGTATCGATCGTGTGTGATGACGTCAAACTAGGATTATCTCGTCAACATAATCATTGTCACGCGAGAACATAAGTGCGGGATAGAACAAAGCCAGACCAAACGAATAGATGGATAGAAACAGCATTAGTCTTTGGTGGCCAGATTCGACGTCAGAATGCTGGAAGCTTTCAATATGGTACACCGCTTACAATATGGTACAAAGCTCACAATATGGTACAGAGCTTACAATATGGTACAGAGCTTACAATATGGTACAGAGCTTACAATATGATACAGAGCTTAAAATATGGTACACAGCTTACAATATGGCACAGAGCTTACAATATGGTACACAGCTTAATATATAGTACACAGCTTTCAATACGGTACACAGCCATCAATATGGTACACAGTTTGTAATATGGTACACAGCTCTCAATATGGTACACAGCTTACAATATGGTACACAGCTTGTAATATGGTACACCGCTTACAATATGGTACACAGCTTACAATGTGGTACACAGCATACAACATGGTGAACAGCTTACAATATGGTGCAGAGTTTACATTATGGTACACAGCTTTCAACATGGTACACAGCTAATAATATGGTACACAGTTTATAATATGGTACACCGCTTACAATATGGTACACAGCTTACAATATGGTACACAGCTCACAATGTCACAGCTTACAATATAGTACAGAGCTTACAATATGGTACAGAGCTTACAATGGTACACAGCTTACAATATGGTACAGAGCTTACAATATGGTATAGAGCTTACAATATGGTACACAGCTTACAATATGGTACAGAGCTTACAATATGGTACACAGCTTAATATATAGTACAGAGCTTACAATATGGTACAGAGCTTACAATGGTACACAGCTTACAATATGGTACACAGCTTGTAATATGGTACACCGCTTACAATATGGTACACAGCTTACAATATGGTACACAGCATACAACATGGTGAACAGCTTACAATATGGTCCAGAGTTTACATTATGGTACACAGCTTTCAACATGGTACACAGCTAATAATATGGTACACAGTTTATAATATGGTACACCGCTTACAATATGGTACACAGCTTACAATGTGGTACACAGCTCACAATGTCACAGCTTACAATATAGTACAGAGCTTACAATATGGTACAGAGCTTACAATGGTACACAGCTTACAATATGGTACAGAGCTTACAATATGGTACACAGCTTTCAATATGGTACACAGCTTGTAATATGGTACACCGCTTACAATATGGTACACAGCTTACAATATGGTACATAGCTTGCAAAATGGTACAAAGTTTCCAATATGTTACACAGCTTACTATATGGTACATCGCTTACAATATGGTACACAGCTTACAATATAACTTATCGGCACTTTTTAGATTTGAATGGTCTCTGTGTCAGTCATCCTTCTGACTTGATGTGTTGAAGTTCCTACCTTTCTTCAATACTTTCATTGTAGCAGGAAGATATTTGGTGCAGTGCTCGCTTTGTGGCATTGAAGACACGGGCTTTCGTGCATTGCTACCTGATTGAAGCATTATTACCCGTTATGTTGGGATTCCGGTTGCCCACGTCAGTCCTCTGCTGAGGTGGATTAGATCGATTTGATGGATTGGTATCGGCATGTTCAAAACGAAATTGCGTATGAAGCTTATCCAAATAATATCTGATACTCCAGGTCATTTAGCCAAATGAGCATAGGTCGGGTTTCTCCTGGGTCATGAAATCACCTATATGGTAACGTCATCTTGCAGTATTTGAATCATTGCCCCTGATATTCTTACAAAGTAGGCTACCATCTGCAAATTGTCCGGTAGTCAGTGAGTGAGTGAGTGAGTCCATCTGAATCCTTTCGTCGGCAAAATAGGGAGAACCGTTGACATTAGAACCTTGATTTATAGGGGCTTTAGGAAACTGTCACCAGCAAGTTCTGAGCTGACCTACTTTTGATGAAAATTCCTGGTGATTTTTGATGAAAATCACTGCTGATTCTGACTTGGGCTGTGTCCATCTTACATGTAATATTGGCAGGATTTCAACTAGAGGGGGGGGGGATTTCCAAGAGTTCAGTTCGCGTCGGAGTCCTAATGCCTACGTTAGTCACACTGCCATGTACAGTGGAACTGACTTTCAGTCAAATATTTGCCGTTGTTAAATAGATGGGTTTGGAAGCATTTCTACGCATAGGCCTTCAAAACGCGGTCAACGTTGCGTTGATCTCGTAACGAGGAACTTTCAAACGCGGGGGTGCACTGTAACGTTGTGACGCCGTGTATTGTGACATTGAAACGTGACGTTTTGGAACCGCTTAATCGGTTCAAAGCGAAGCCAAAGCTGATGTGAACCGGATATGCGCGAGGGGCTTATACATAGGAACCACGAGTACCGTACCAACGCTAGGTCGAAGCGTTATGCGTTGGAATTGACCTCGTGCACGAAGATTCATCGATGCTTCTGGAATGTCGTGTATTGGATCGGCTAGTCATATTAGTCTGCTCTGCTGATCTAAGGAGATTGATGAATATAACACCCGCCATCAGCTGGAACTGTCATAAATAATATAAATTCAATTTGAAAGAATATCCAATAAATTGATAGATGTTTGGAGTCCAAAAGTCTATCACAGTTAGTCCATCAATCAATTCTGTCGCTGAATCGCCATCAATAACTGAATAGAGTATTTCGGTGTATATATTACCAAAGCTTCGTTTGACGTCATGCACAAGAATATGACTCTGGTTCTCAAATGCAAAGCTCTGTCCATATTTATAGTTTCTCATTTCAAACAGACAACCGATATCTCTAATGAATTCTGATTTCATTGTCGTCAAAACAAAACATGAAGAACGGTCAACTAGGTTTGTCCAAAGTTTAGCCAATGGCATCTTCACATTTCAAGTTAAATACTACACAAACCTTTCGTCATTTATCTTGAACCAGTGAATGGGGTAAATTGTTCAAACCGTAAGCGTATACGTGATGTCATATAGCCAATCAAGATATGAACTGGCCAGCACCGTGCAGCGAGGATTTTCTTTGATGTCTGTGTGATTTCCAAATAAGGCAAATGGTGGTTGTATTTATTTTCAAACAGGAAATGTTCAATTCCTTCGAATAACCAATCAAATTTGAATTTTAAAGAGGTTCTACAGTTGCACTTCACCTAATATGGGCCACGGAATATTGATAGAGCAATGACCAAGCCGTCTTCTGATCAGAAAATATGTTATGCTCAACCAAGGCAACACGTGTAGTGTTCGACTTGGGTATGCGAAGATGGGCCAGTGGAACAGGTACTTGTTATTACTTGTAGACGAACCGGTTTGCGAAGTAGACCTACTAATCAACATAAATCACTATACAAATTGCGGATTTTCAAAGTAAAATGGCATTATGGAAATATACCTACCGGTACGTCTTCCTCACTTTGTCAGACTGATATCTCACTAGCGGAGAGAGGGGGTCTGAGGTGGCACACGATTTGCGTGCGGGAACCCTTTCTAACTTATCGTACTTTGAACCCTTCAACTTCATCTATCATTGCCGAAATACAATGCCTATTAAATTATGTGAGCAAAGACCGTAAGATGTTCCGAACGTACAATCCATATCAATGATATGTATTCGTTAATCTGAATGAATTTCCAGGTACTTTTCTTGGCTATCTCAGAACGCTTGAGTCTAGCTTTCAAAAATCCATGATCATGACGTGATATCATATGTCCAAACTTGAGCTTCAAATAAATAAAAGTTTCTCCAACCGCGTCATACTTGGATTCCAAATTGCAAAAGTGTATTATTTCAATATTATCTGTATATTCAGAAAATCCGGCCCAAAATAGTTGGTGGACAGTAAGACATAATTGCGTCAGTATGACGTAATATGAACTCCAAAGTCATTTCGGCTACATATATTTTTCAACGTCATGATATGATGCTTAAGTTAAAACATTGCCTATTTAGTGATCAAATGTGATGTCTCTCCCATTTCCCTCGAAGTTTTAGGTGAAATGATGGGTTGGTGTGCCCAGTGTATGTTTCCTCCATGCAAACGCTCAGAAAATTGAAAAATTTATCGACAATTTTTAGGGTGGTCTCCATGGATTCTTCTATTCGGCAGGTCTATTCCATGTGCTTGCTTTTCGGCCAGCAATTGACGTGAAATCTCCAACTCGAATCAATTATATGCATATATTTTCTGAAAAAGCTTGATTAAATCGTTGTTTGAAGACACAGCACTGAGATATTATAGAAAATCGAAGCTCAAACATTCCCTTCCAAGCCTAAGTGCGATTTCAATTAAATTTAATTGAATTGATGGCCTACAATATAATGTAAGAACATTGAATAATCTTTCCTTCTACAACATACATCTGTACAGAACTTCGACCTTTCATCGAGAATCTTAAACTTTATCTTTGTTGTCAAGTTCCTAAGAAGTAGGCTACAGATCGCAAATTGTCCGGTAATGAGTCAGTGAGTCAGTCAGTCCATCCGAATCCTTTCGTCGGCAAAATAAGGAGAACCATTGACATTAGAACCTTGATTTTTAGAACCTTGATTTATAATTATTTTTTTAATTATTTATTGATAGCTCAGCGAGTGCACTGTCATGCCCATTGGGAACCCTTGGCTGTATGTTTCACTGTATATACATGAGCAGTGTGACTAACGTCACAGGACCTACGAAGTACAGTAGGCATTAGGACTCGAACGCGAACTGAACTCTTGGAAATCCCCACCCCCAGTTGAAATCCTGCCTATATTAAGATGGGCACCGCCCAAGTCAGAATCGCCAGTGATTTTCATCAAAAATCACCAGAAATTTTCATCAAAAGTAGATCAGCTCAGAACTTGTTGGTAACAGTCTCCTAATGCGCCTTCATTCCAAAATAAATAACGATCGCCGATTTAATTTTACAATTTTTTAATTAAAGGAAACAGATTGAATAATATAGGTTCAGTAGATTTCAAGCTTTACGTGTGAAAATACATTTACATCTCTTTAATGGTTTTCAGTGCCCTTGTACAGGATCAAAACAACTTTTTGAATCACATTATTTTCCCAACAATACAACAAATTTTTATATATAGTACTATAGTAGAAAGGTAGCATTTATGTAGTTTACGGTAATTCAACTCAAGACCAACACCTTCTATGCACAAGATAATAATGATTCTATGTCATTCTCCTGAGCATAACCGGTACAAAGACGAATAAATAGCGTCTCTACATCACGTTGTTATCTAGATATATGAGACAACACATTTTGGGTATCGGCAATCTGATGAATGTACTATTCCGGTTTTCTTGTTTCACATTATATTCTATGGCGGTTGATCGGTGATTTTCTTCATTGATAAACGTTAAACCACCTCAGCTTCGTTGTGTGAATCGGAATTGCATTGCTGTGACACACCAACACACTCCGTGGCAGTGATTCTGTATCCCCTAATCAAGGAATCAAAATGGATCAAGATTTGAAATGACAAGAGAAATTTAGACATATTTTGTTTACACATGTAATTTTTTGTTCAAATTATATCCAAGTGTGATATATAGTCAATATTCAAGAGGTACAAAAAAAACCCAAAGTATGTCCTCATATTTTCACATCCATGCCAAGAAATACTGCATTGAAAAGGGTCCATTTAGCCTACCCTGTTTTATCGCTCTAATCAGCAAATGGCGGGGTCATATTTCTGCTGTCAAAATTGTATTTCCCTCCAAAGTCTTAACCCTTGAATCCAAGTCACACACTCTCTGATGCAAAGTAATGATTGTCCTAACTATCCGATTAGCACATTATGAACATGTCTTTGGTCATAGTGTACATATCATAACTCACATCAATGTTTTCTGCTATATTATTTCAATGATATGGTTTAACAATTTAAGTTATGCAAACAGCGCTGATTGTTTGAGGGTATATGCAGTAGGCCTATGCTGTCGGGCAATTGTGAAATTGTCCCAGATGCACGGTAAGATTAACCTCAGTAATAAGGCCATGTGGCATACAGTGGAATGTGGATCAATGACAGGGTATTTTTAGCCGGACAGGACTCGGTGGTGGTAACTGATACTCATTAAATGCGATAAAACGCTGGAGCAAAACGGACCACAGTTTTCTTGGCATGATGATCAAAGTTACTTTATCTAGTTAAATTCTACCCAAAGAAAATAAATTAAGACCCTTTAAACAGCCGTCATGGCTTTGTTTCACCCTCAGTAAACTTTTATCATTGTTGCTCACACAGACTAATCTGAAGGATGATACCACATCTTTCTTTCTTCTGCTGGGTTATTGCACCAGGCTGACTTAATTGGTTGATGTAGGATATTTCACCATCAGTGGGTAATTTGACCTGAATTTGAAGCCTGATGTGGTCAATGATGAAATGTTTGGATGTGAAATAGGATACACGTTAAAGGCTACAGTTTACATATATCTATAACAATATACTGAAGTGTTAATTATAAATCTAATTTTAATCAGAATTATTTCAGATCAGAACTTGCTGGTAACAATGCCCTAATGCACGTTCATGCCAAAAATCAAGGTTCTAATGTCAACGGTTCTCCTTATTTTGCCGACGAAAGGATTCGAATGGACTGACTCACTGACTCATTACCGGACAATTTGCGATCTGTAGCCTACTTCGTAGGAATAACACAGTACAAAACGTGATGGGATAATGAAACATGAGCAGTGTGACTAACGTCACAGGACCTACGAAGTAGAGTAGGCATTAGGACTCGAACGCGAACTGAACTCTTGGAAATCCCCACCCCCAGTTGAAATCCTGCCTATATTAAGATGGGCACCGGCGAGTCAGAATCGCCAGTGATTTTCATACAAATCACCCGAAACTTTCATCAAAAGTAGGTCAGCTCAGGACTTGTTGGTAACAGTCTCCTAATGCACCTTCATTCCAAAAATAAATAACGATCGCCGATTTAATTTTACAATTTTTTAACTAAAGGAAACAGATTGAATAATAAAAAGTTCAGTAGATTTCAAGCTTTACGTGTGAAAATACATTTACGTGTGAAAATACATTTGGTTTTCAGTGCCCTTGTCCAGGATCAAAACAACTTCCTGAATCTCATTATTTTCCCAACAATACAACAAATTTTTATATATAGTACTATAGTAGAAAGGTAGCATTCATGTAGTTTACGGTAATTCAACTCAAGACCAACACCTTCTCTGCACAAGATAATAATGATTCTATGTCACTCTCCTGAGCATAACCGGTACAAAGACGAATAAATAGCGTCTCTACATCACGTTGTTATCTAGATATATGAGACAACACATTTTGGGTATCGGCAATCTGATGAATGTACTATTCCGGTTTTCTTGTTTCACATTATATTCTATGACGGTTGATCGGTGATTTTCTTCATTGATAAACATTAAACCACCTCAGATTCGTTGTGTGAATCGGAATTACATTGCTGTGATACACCAACACACTCCATGGCAGTGATTCTGTATCCGCTAATCAAGGAATCAAAATGGGTCAAGATTTGAAATGACAAGAAAAATTTAGACATATTTTGTTTACACATGTAATTTGTTGTTTAAATTATATCCCAGTGTGATATATAGTCAATATTGAAGAGGTACGAAAAAAAATCAAAGTATGTGCTCATATTTTCACACCATGATCCAAGTTACTTTATCTAGTTAAATTCTACCCAAAGAAAATATATTAAGACCCTTTAAACATGCCGTCAATGCCAGATGTTGAGTTTTATACAGCTGTAGATAAGGGCTCTGGGTGCATATATCATGTTTCCATACACTTGATGCACACAACAGCGGCAAAAACAAAGCCTCCTTGAACAACCTATCTTTATACAGGAAACTCTTAACTCAGAAAATACCATTCTCTCTGAAAAGAAAAAATTTACGCCAGGAAGGTCTTTTTTATCAAGCTAATTTTGTTAGGTAGGGGCCTACTTAGATTCAATAATTGTCACGAAATTTCTTTGATTATATCTTAATTGCAACCATGTTTGTTCCTCAAACCTGACATGCTTGAGGTATGTAAATGTATAACACACTTTCATTTGAGAGTCCAGACATTCCATCATTCATGTGAACAAATTGTACTCAACGTGGAATAATTTCTACCGTATCAGTACTATGTTACTATCTGCAATTTGGTATGGAGATTTGAATGAGTAAACTACTAAACAACTTACATGATGCCAACAAAATCTCCCAACACAAGCTGATAAATTCCTTGGGTGGCTTGCAGGATGGCTTTGTTTCACCCTCAGTAAACTTTTATCATTGTTGCTCACAGGCTAATCTGAAGGATGATACCACATCTTTCTTTGTTCTGCTGGGTTATTGCACCAGGCTGACTTAATTGGTTGATGTATGATATTTCACCACCAGTGGCAATTTGACCTAAATTTGAAGCCTGATTTGGTCTGTGATGAAATGTTTGGATGGGAAATAGGATACACGTTAAAGGCCACAGTTTACATATATCTATAACAATATACTGAATTGTGTGTATTAACCCTACCTGACCTGGGGGGGGGGGAATTATGGCCCCCCTACCTAACTTTCTGCGCTATATCCGGAACGACAAAGAATGGAGAGCTTAAACTCCATGACTTTATAGTTTATCATATTGGGGTCACTTTGAGCCCATTTGCATAACCCCCAGAGCAGAGGATCATGGGCAAATCCAAGATGGCGGCCACATGGGGTAGCAGAAAAGTGATGTTTTTGTCATATTTCTTCAAAATTTCTGCTCTTTCGCGATGAAAAGTGGGCAAAAACTATTTTATTTCACATCATATTAATATTTACTAATTTATCATGCAGTGTTTGCGGAGAAATTGCAAAAATAAAAAATTCGGAAAATCTGACAGAAAAATCGACCAAAAAATGGAGTTTTTGAAAATGACGTCACTGTGACGTCATCAAAGCGGCCATCTTGGAGTTTTTCACATTTTCTGGTAGAGCTTGACCCAAGGGTGTAGTGTGATAAGTTTCAGCTCCCTAGCTCAAGGGGTAAGAAAAATAATTAGGGGGGCCATTTCGGCCCCCCCCCCCCAGGCCTGGACAGGTCCCAAAAAGCCCAGGCCAGATAGGGTTAAGAATGACAAGTTGGTAATAGCAGTGTAGATAAATGCACTAACAAATGCTGAAAAATTAGCATTTCCTATTTCATTATCCCATCACGTTTTGTAGTATGTTATATATACAGTGAAACATACAGCCAAGGGTTCCCAATGGGCTTGACAGTGCACTCGCTGAGCTAACAATAAATAATAAAAAAAAATAATTATAAATCAAATTTTCATCAGAATTCGGTCAGCTCAGAACTTGCTGGTAACAATGCCCTAATGCACGTTCATGCCAAAAATAAAGGTTCTAATGTCAATGGTTCTCCTTATTTTGCCGACGAAAGGATTCGGATGGACTGACTGACTCACTGACTCATTACCGGACAATTTGCGATCTGTAGCCTACTTCGTAGGAATAGGAAATGCTAATTTTCCATCATTTGTTAGTGCATTTATCTACACTGCTATTACCAGGCAACTTGCCATTCTTAATACACACAATTCAGTATATTGTTATAGATATATGTAAACTGTGGCCTTTAACGTGTATCCTATTTCACATCCAAACATTTCATCACAGACCAAATCATGCAGGCTTCAAATTTAGGTCAAATTGCCACTGATGATGAAATATCCTACATCAACCAATTAAGTCAGCCTGAAGCAATAACCCAGCAGAACATAGAAAGATCTGGTATCATCCTTCAGATTAGCCTGTGAGCAACAATGATAAAATTTACTGAGGGTGAAACAAAGCCGTCCTGCAAGCCACCCAAGGAATTTATCAGCTTGTGTTGGGACATTTTGTTGGTATCATGTAAGTTGTTTAGTAGTTTACTCATTCAAATCTCCATACCATATTTTCTGTTATTCAACAGACAAATTTCTTTACTGGTTTTAATTGTTTAAGTTTTACTGGGTTTCAACTGCTACAGATAGTAACATAATACTGATACTGTAGAAATGGGTAGTGTGAATTTAATTATTCCATGTTTAGTACAATTTGTTCACATGAATGGTGGAATGTCTGGACTCTCAAATGAAAGTGTGTTATACATGTATATAGCTCAAGCATGTCTGGTTTGAGGAACAAACATAGTTGCAATTAAGATATAACCAAAGAAATTTCATGACAATTATTGAATCTAAGTAGGCCCCTACCTAACAAAATTAGCTTATAAAAAAGGCCTTCCTGGCGTAAATTGTTTTCTTTTGAGAGAGAATGGTATTTTCTGGGTTAAGAATTTCCTGTATAAAGATAGGTTGTTCAAGGAGGCTTTGTTTTGCCGCTGTTGTGTGCATCAAGGGTATGGAAACATGATATATGCACCCAGAGCCCTGATCTACAGCTGTATAAAACTCAACATCTGGCATTGACGGCATGTTTAAAGGGTCTTAATTTATTTTCTTTGGGTAGAATTTAACTAGATAAAGTAACTTTGATTGTATTTCTTGAATATTGACTATATATCACACTGGGATATAATTTAAACAAAAACATTACATGTGTAATTATGTCTAAATTTTTCTTGTCATTTCAAATTTTGATTCCTTGATTAAGGGATACAGAATCACTGCCACGGAGTGTGTTGGTGTGTCACAGAATCACTGCCACAGAGTGTGTTGGTGTGTCACAGATTCACATCAGCACAGTAACTGGTAAACTATTCATTCAATCCCATCACTTTTAATCTTCAACAAAATATTCAATACTGTTTTAATCGAAAATTTCTGGTGATTTTTGATGAAAATCTCTGGTGATTCTGACTTGGGCTGCATGTGCCCATCTTAATATAGGCAGGATTTCAACTTGGGGCGGGGGGGGGGGGGGGATTGCCAAGAGCTCAGTGCCTGTCCTAATGCATACCTTACTTCGTAGGTCCTGTGACGCATAGTCACACTGCCATGTTTGGTAGCCGATCTGTTAAATGTCGGTAACGTAGCTGGCACAATTACGATGCTGTGACAAACTTGTGCTGGGCGCCGTTCCAAAAATTACCGAGAATCCGTATGTTGACTCTATATAGGTTAATGTCTCGAACAGTTAGTTTAATAACAGGCCCTCAAAACAAGAACTTTGGGGGGGTGGACGGTGGTATTACGGAAGTGTCGACATATGGGATCTCAATATATAACCCCATGCTTTATATAAAACGGTGTATTTTTATATAAAGCATAGGGTTATATATAGAGAGACCCCATATTTCGACACTTCGTAATACCACCGTCCACACCCCCAAAAACGCTGCTTTTTAGGGCCTGTGGTTTAATTCATACATCGAATAACATCACCATTGTACACAAAACACAATTCTATAACACTTGTGTCAATAACATCGTGCTAACCGTGCATTTATTACATGTTTTAGCACGGTTATGTGAAATCAGCACCCGTCAAGTGCAGGTGTTTATCAGGAGATTCCATTTCACAAGTCGGATGAGGAAAGGGACGTCTGCTTACATACAAGCACTGTCGCCGAGGTTACAGCTATGTCCTACGCTATACTCCGGCAAAAACTGTGGCATATAAAGACCCCATTTCAAGTATAGCCGGCTGTTCATAGGTGGCCAGTCACAGCGGCTGTATTATCTAGTTCTTTGGCAGCCGTCAAACTTGGCTACTCGAACTGCGGACTATTTCGTTCAGGCGTTTGCTTTGGTACACAGGCCCGCAAAACGAGAGTTTTGGGGGGGTGTGGGCGGTGGTATTACGGTGAAGTGTCGAAATATAGGGTCTCTCTATATAACCCCATGCTTTATATAAATCAACATAAAGGTGAGAAACGGACTTTGGGTGAATCGAGAAATAAACGGTTTACCGCCAAACAAAATACATTAGCATATTCTACAAGTATCACTTTATATATTCCCGTCGTCAAATTAGTAAATTTGTGCAATTTTTTACCTTTGCCAGGCGATTCAAAATCCAACGTTAGTGTCCATTCATCTAGGAACAGTTAGATTATGGCGGGCTTCGTTCTCAATTCTAATTGGTCAGTCGAGACACGCCTCCGGCAAAAGAGGTCACGCATTGAACAGCTGTCTCGACTGACCAATCAGAATTGAGAACGAAGCCCGCCATAATTTAACTGTTCCTAGATGAATGGACACTAACGTTGGATTTTGAATCGCCCGTATGGCAAGCCGTTTTACTTTTTAATCTGTATTTGGTGATATCATCAACTATTTGCTGATATCATGAAATGATTTACTGATATCATCAAATATTTGCTGATATCAACAAATATTTACTGATATCAGCAAAGATTTGTTGATATCACCAAATAATTGCTGATATCACCAAATCAATTGATGATATCTGCAACTGATTTGCTGATATCATCAAATGAGTTGCTGATATCAGCAAATCATTTGATGATATCATCAAAAACGCTTTATTTGTTGATATCAGCAAATCATTTGCTGATATCATCAAATGATTTAATGATATCAGCAACTGATTTGCTGATATCAGCAAATCATTTGATGATATCAGCAAATGCTTTATATTTGATGATATCATTAAATATGGTGGAAGGTCAAAGTATGAACCATAACATGGAAGGCTCCCTGTTCAGAATGACAATAAACTTCGTCACAGCGCATGTTCCGTTTCACAGGCTCGCTCCACTATTTCTGCCCCCATTAGCGGCGGTTGATCTGTAGGTCCTGACCTTTAACCACTGTGGTGGACCTACCTCGCACACGAGTTTCTGTGTACATCCGACCGGACCCCCCCCCCCCCCCCCTTCCCGGCAAGGTGAACATAGATATAACACAGAATTGAAAAGTGATCGGAATGTTCAACAAATAGCGCTTGAGATCATACTGAATTTACAGGGAACATGCTTAGATAAATAATGTCACACAACTGTTTCAATCTGTATCGGCTTTAGTACTATTTGATTACAGTACCCACATCATATAAAGATAAATATAAGCCATATGACTTCATTGAGGCTTGGTTAGTTCTGCCTTTATCGTAAGAGCCTGGTCTCCTGTTACGGGTCAGTAAAGGGTCATAGAGATTAATTTATTGTTGTATGTGCGGCTATGCCTTATCTCCTGCCCTAAAAGCTAACCAGTGAAGAATCACGACAATCGGCTCTGCCTTAATATACCATGCTCTATGCTGACCGGCTTTCCCGAAATCATTATCCCCTTTCGCCTCACCTCGATTATACTCAAATGCAGATCTAATGAATTTGTGTCTACAAGTCAAAACCCGCGATGGAAAAGTTTATTTTCCCTGCTGTATATTTATTTGAATGCCCTTATATTCATGATTCTATTTTTCATTTATTAGTAAAGTTTTACGTAAGGTATATGCCAGAGGTTTGATAGGTTTTATTGTTATTGTCTGGTTCTTCAAGTATCGTAATAGATATTGCATGTGATTTTTCGGTAGATAGCTTTACCACAAGGTATAAATTATCAAACAACAGGATGAGAAGGGAGCAGGCATTAACATTAGGCTTATTTTCACGTTCCGCCATATTTAATGATATCATCAAATGATTTGCTGATATCAGCAAATCACTCGATTTGATGATATCATCAAATGACTTGCTGATATCATCAAATGACTTGCTGATATCATCAAATGACTTGCTGATATCATCAAACCATTTGGTGATATCATCAAATCATTTGGTGATATCAGCAGATCGACTGATTTGGTGATATCAGCAAATCATTTGATGATATCAGCAAATCATTTGATGATATCATCAAATCATTTGAAGATATCAGCAAATATTTAATGATATCAGCAAATGCCGAATAAAAAGTAAAACGGCTTGCCATACGCCCGGCAAAGGTAAAAAATTGCATAAATTTACTAATTTGATGACGGGAAAATATAAAGTGTTGTAGAATATGCTGATGTACTTTGTTTGGCGGTAAACCGTTTATTTCTCGATTCACCCAAAGTCCGTTTCTCACCTTTATGTTGATTTATATAAAGCATGGGGTTATATATAGAGACCCCATATTTCGACTTCATCCTAATACCACCGCCCACACCCCCCAAAACTCTAGTTTTGCGGGCCTGTGCTTTGGTAATAGGCTTATGGATCAAGAAAGTGATCGATAAAATACATGTATAGGCAAGCTCATCTTCTCTAGCCAAGTCGACGTACATCACGTTGCTCTGTACCTTGCCTTGGCATACTTCTCTAGTCCAGTTGAAACGTGAATCCTCATCGATGAGTGGAATGCAGAGACGGCTTGCTGCATCCAATCAGAATGCGCGTTACGTACGGGTAGCAGTTGATTACCTGTATGGAGGTCCCCACTAAGAACGAGCTGTGTCGAATGTGTGGGGAAATTCTGCCGAAAAAAAAACAGGAGAAGCATTTTCCCGGCCACTTTTGGTGTTCTGATCAGTTGAATCAGCTTTTGGGACGCGCTGCACGGTCGAACGATAACGAATCGCCTTAAGAGTGTGGTCGACTTGAAATTGAAGGGGAACAACTCCTGGAGGCAAAAAGTCGCTCATCGTTAAAACTTCCGCTAGGTGGCGCAGAGCAGTACTCCTCTGCCACCAGCCAAGAATGTCAAGGCAGCGTAGAGAGCTTTGCGATGCAGTTGACTTGGCTGGTGAAGATGAGGCAAGCTTAGAACTGTGCCAAAATTGTCGGTTTGTGGAGGAATTTGACAAATATGTGAAAACGGAACGAAATACATATTTCCAATCTTCAATGAGACGTACAAATAGATACATTGATGAGAAATAGCGAAAACAAATGTTAGAGGGGAAAAAGAAAGCATTATGTGCTACCGAGATTTGAGCTCGGATCGCTGATTTCAGAGTCCAGAGTGCTAACTATGACACCATAGAACCTGTTGAGTTTTGTAAAACAGAACAACCATCGGTGGGACATACCTCTCCAATAATTTTCTGATACCACAGTGAAGATTTGTATCACCCTGGCGTATCGTGGATTGGATATTCCCACCTCACACAAACCACATATTCTCTGTCCACCTTGGGACACCTGCCATATTCCCTTGTCCACCTTGTCCACAGGCAGTCGCCGCCATGCTTTACGTTATTCTTGTGGAGTTGCCAATCAGAGATACAAACGGCGCTGTCATTGGCTGTTATGTGCTAGGTCACATGACTCTTCGCGCGCTTATGAATATTTATCACATACTACGCCAGCTTTTAGTATCCGCCAGATGCATTGTGGTAGCATGTCTCTGATGGAACGAGAATGTCATACAAGTAACAATCGAATAAAACAAAAACAAAAAAAAGATGGAATTTCTTTCTCAAGTTTGACTATTGTTTTCATCGTGAAATTGATTAACAAAGCGACACAAATAGACATATATACACGTAATTTCCACACAGCTGATAGTCATTTAGAGACCATAAACTCGTCCACTGACATTGGCACGATGCCAGCCGAGACGGGAGCATCAGTGGACGAGTGTTTTCAAGAAAGAAGAGAAATGTTGTCAAAGTTTTAAACATGTTTTCAACCTTTCAATCCTTCATTTAA
The DNA here is from genome assembly GCA_036873755.1 of Hanleya hanleyi. Lineage (NCBI taxonomy): Eukaryota > Metazoa > Mollusca > Polyplacophora > Lepidopleurida > Hanleyidae > Hanleya > Hanleya hanleyi. Next base: position 3,804 of record JAVTVY010008887.1, on the reverse strand, counting down.
ACCGCCAAATATGAAGTGACCTTATAACGCACGCGCTTCTGTCTGGCTGAGTGACATACAACTAACGTCAGCGACTGACCCCTGTGACCTCTGCATTGAACAGAGCAAAGCGAACCACTTGAACGGCTGACAGCGTACGCCACGTCCTCAATGGATCATTACGTTCGACAAAGTCGTTTACCAGCGCTACCGGCAGTAGAACAGAAAGGAGGACACGGGGCCTAGTAGTAAGGGTGTTAACCTTGGGCAAAGGAGACTTTTAGTTCTCATGTTACTATGAGAATCCAACGAAAATGGAACCCAACGTTCGAAAATCGACATCTTAGCGGAAATAGTAATCCTAATGTGAATAAATTCACAAGCTCACATACAGGAAAGTTTTATTCGTGTAATTTTGCCCTAACAAGAGAGATACATTGGTGGAATTAGCGACCCCTTGATGACCCCTTCTTTGACATGACAAAAGTTGCTCATCAGCTAAACATATATATAAATTTATACATTTTCATTAGCAAACGTGAAAAAATCCGATATTGCCACCAGATAACACAGAGCTTATATATAAATATGGTGGTCATCAAACAGAATTTTTTAATAAATGTGTATCTGCACAGAAAACTACCATGCCAATGCAGCGCAGCATTTTCATTTTGATATTGAAGTACCGAAAGCTAGAGAATTATTTGGAATACCCATTTTACGAATATCCATGGATATCTGAGGACGAATCACTGGCTAATTTTGCAACGATAACAGAAAAGCTAAGTGCTTTGTTTTTCCCCCCAGTAATTAACTGTATACTTTCTATTACTAGCCTGGAACATCCTACGCTAATTTAAAGATCCACTTCAAATACGAGGGCCATGCATATTCGGTATGATGATGAACGGTTGACTGTGGTAGCGCAGATCGGTTTATAGTATTTCTAGGTCAAACAAATATTCTTAATCAGATGACTAGTAACACTGGCAACTCAGATGTCATCGTATTGTTATAAGCATGAACTCTTCCTTTGAATGATCGAGCGCGAGATGTATAGAGTGATTAATACAAACCACACCGAACACGCAAGACAGCGGAATAATTGATAAAAAAATCGCCAAAATATCTCCCGAATGTGTGACCTGACCGTGATTTCTGAAAGTCATTTTTTATCGGGGCCGTAGCTTAAACTGCGAATAGCTCGATATAGGGATATTACGGAATAATAAAATTGACATGGAATTTTTCTTCTTCTTCTTCTTTTTCTTCTTCTTCTTCTTCTTCTTCTTCTTCTTCTCCAATGAAAATGCAGAATTATCTTGGACCCGGAGATAATCGTCCAATGAAAACGCAGAACTATCTCGGATCCCGCGATAATCATCTCGAACCACGAGATAATCGTCCAATTAAAATTATCTCGGACCCCGCGATAATTATCTCGGACCCCGACATAATTAACTAATAAAATCTCCGTATTAGTGTTTGCCATTTTCTTTTCCAATGGAATAGAACAGCTGTCTATCAACGCCATGCATACTAAGATAAATTCTACACAGGAAGTCGCTTCGGAGATGATTGAAGGAATGCCATTATAAATATATAAAAATAAGAATCCTTTGATTATGGATACGGAGTGGTGGTGGGAATTGACGTTTATTAATGTTCAGTTATAAGACAGTGATACATATCGCATGCTGATAGCAAAATACGAGCGTAGCGTGCAAGATCTATGGCGTTACGTTTCGTAACTTGTGTCTAATTCCGCTTAACCCGAGACTAGGGGCCGTATGAACTCATGTACTTCAAGATCCTCATGGTACTCATATGAACAGTCACAATCAAAGCGTGACTGAGATACATCATTCTTTAGATGGCGACTTTACAACGAATATTATGGATTAAGAATACTGATCAGCGATACGGATTTGATATTTTTGGAACATCATGATGTCTTGCCGGCAACATTGAAAACTGTTGACCGCTTCTCTGCAAGCCTATGTTTATGTATACTATGATTGTCTTTTTGAATTTGGTGCTAATACTGTTATATGGAATATGGAATAGGTCTTTGGATTATGGACGCGGATATTCTCTAATGGACGATGGCTGAATTATGAATGACGGACTAGACGCTTGTAAATGATAGGATATTAATTTATTAAGGCCTTTGTTATGGCATCCACTCTTGCAACCTAACCTTTACAAGTCTTTTTTACCATTTATAACAGTTATACTTGTATATATTTGCAAAAACATTCTGGCCCATGTCAAAATTGTATAACATGGCAAGACAATGTTACAATTAACAGACTGCAAAACATCTAAACATTAATGATATGATGGATAATTGTCAAAATTTAGAAAATCTGTTGACTTCAATTCTCCACAGACATTACAAATATAACAGTGTTATGCACTCTTGATGGTGAAAACACCTAAACTGTTCCAATAGAATTGCCCATCTCTTTGTGCTCATGGTACTTGTGTTGCAGAAACACAATTTCATATGCAAATAATCTTCCAAAGCTGAACGAATGAATTGGGAAACACTGGAGGAATTAAGACATCTGCTTGTAAGTGCAGGTCACAAATCCAAATCACAATTATTATGCAAATACTCAAGTCTCTCGTGCTCCAGACAAACGTTTCAATCAGTCCAGTTTCTTAGAAGCACCCTGTCACTAATAATTGTAACGATTTTGAGATTTACCACACCAAGCCTAGGGGATCTAAGAAACACAAAAGTGAACGGCGAGTCACGTAACTTACATTCTTCGACTTACATTGCTACGCTATATGAACTGAAAATGGCTTGGCAATTAATTATTAGAGGGAGATGGAAGCTGTAATTTGTGCGAAATAAAAATCACGATGTCCTGAGTTCATCAACTGCTCGAAATCCCGGTGGAAAGATCAAAAGTTTGCCAGGCGAAACGATCCTTCTATGCGGAATTTGTCATTTCTGAGAAATCGCCTTCACCAAAGGGAGTTCCCTGCTGCCATATATGGAATGTGACGTCACCAGCCCCATTTTAAGGAGGGAGTCCGCCAGTCTTGGCATACAGAGTATTTATTATAACCCTTTGAACCCGATAGTTTCCATGTCTATTAACACCTGCCCCTGATCTTCACGCTAACATAGGGATATAAACGACAATTTTGTCATATGCGTAATCTAAACAGCTTTGTTCGTCCACTGGGGACTCTACGAGTGGCAGAGGATCATTTTTGGACTTGGGCAACCAAACTAAAACTGTGGAGCGGATACGACTTGAAACGTTATCCGATTGGCTGAATAGTCGGTTCTGACGTCAGAAGCCGCTAAAGTGGCCTTTCGGGTATACACATTATACGAATAGGCCGCTAAAGCGGCTTCTAGGTCCAAAGGGTTAAGACAACACGTAAAGAATTTATTTTTTATTACCAAGTACGGTTTTAATTTAAATTGTTTTTTTAAGCAAACTCAATGGCCTGACCCACATCATCCAACTTAGGATGGGAGGTAACAATTTCAAAATTTGATTGCTTGACCTTGGCAGATGCGAGAAGAATTTCTTTGTAAACTCATCGTGTTCAGAGTATTTGAGAGAAATTCTTCGGGCGCGGAGAATTACTTCGACTGCCGGACTGCCCTGTGGTCGTATTTAAGCCTTTTTAATTAAAGACCTGTAGCTCAATTTCCGCCAGTTAACCCGTTAATGAGCTTAGGCGCCACGTGACCTTGTGACGTCAGACAGGCGACCGTCTCCTGCAGGCAGCTGTCTGAGCTATATATTAAGCTGTGGATTTTCGATTACTCCATCGCGTATATCGCTGTATAAT
>JAVTVY010008886.1:0-44167 GCA_036873755.1 Hanleya hanleyi | reverse complement strand
CTTATTTTTGAGTGTGATTATATTTATCAGCAATCGTATTCCAAACTTTATTATATAAAACTTACGTTGAATAGAATGCGAAATAAAGGAAATATTGACTATTTGTTGCTCGCAACGGAGTGCACTGGGGGCCGCCATTGCACCATTGCGTGACGTTTTTAGATGAGCGGAAGTCAGTTTATACTCATCTAAAAACGTCACAACGTCATGGAGGTTTAAGGTTTATCGTGCTGATCATGCCGATAATTCGCAGGAGAAGGAACCCATTAAATTCACTGACGTTCTAGTTGAGTTTAGCAGTTCAAGTGTAATCATGAAAATATTTATGAACTTAGAAGCATCGTCGTTCAACTGAAATCACTGGATAATTGCAGAGGACGCCGTTTTAGTTTACCGCTCAGTTTCAAATTTTGTCCAAATTGAATCGGGCAAGTCTCAGCTGAAAAAAATTGGGGAAGACATTTTTCAGTTGGCGAAGATAATCTAAACCAATTTCCTTTCAGGAATTCCCCAGTGGGATTTGCCGCACCAGTTTTTTTTCTCGAATTAAAACTCGAACCCAGAGTAATTCAAATGCTGTAGTTGAAACGTCCCTGGATCAAGCGTTAGCCCTGACGTTGTCCTGAATGCTGACGTCATAAGTCATGTCATCCCACAGACAATATGGCGGCGCCCACGTCGACCTCAAAGCGGAAACATGACTTCACAAATTGTAATAGAACTAATAGGTTATCGCCCTCAACGAAAGTAAAATAGTTGGTTATAATTCTTTTAGAGTCTAACCTTTGTAATAAGAACATATATAAAATAAGGTAAGTACTCCTTTAACATGGTTAAGCAGGGTTCAATTGTCTCATTGGTCAATTTTGACATCTTTTACATTTTTCAAATTCATTCATTGTTCGAAAACTCCTTGGACCGCTTCATTCAGGTCCATATTCATCTAAAAATGTTTCTCCTGTTTCAAGAGAAAACTGGATTCGATCAACCATACTTTTCAACTGGATCTGCAAAGATGTGTCTAGTCAGGCTTTTTGTTCTGGTTCACTGCACAGGCTGACAGGTCATCACAAAATGGAACTATTGTATATTTATGAAGTGTGTGATAATATACCCACATCATCATGACCTGTAGATAATTACTATTAATGATATATATGGAAATAGGCAGATACATGTAGGCAGGGTAATTTCTTGCCTTGTTAAATATTGATCACTGCTTCAATCTTCCTACACTATGGAAATTTCTATGGTCACACTCCGAACTACACATGTACAAGTAGCCTTGATATATCAAATGGTAAATGGCTAAAATTCTCCAAAAATGATATGTGTAAATTTTATTTACATGTTAATTTAAAGCAGGCCTTGTTTTTCGTCACAATTCACGGGAATCCAAATAGATTCTCGCAACCCAGCTGTCATGTCTGGTATGGGAATCCACGGGAATCCAAATAGATTCTCGCAACCCAGGTCTATCATGTCTGGTATGGGAATCCACGGGAATCCAGTGCTACATGTATCATTTCTATACAGATTGCTAAAATTTTATTATGGGAATCTGTTGGATTCCTGCAAATTATTTTGCGGGAGTGCCGACGGGAATCAGATTCCCGGATTCCCGTGGAAAAACAAGCCCTGTAAAGGGGTCATAAACCCTCAAGTAAAGTTTCCATCAAATGAAAGACCATTGCAAACAGTGTGGGAAAATATTTATTGTAATTTTTTACGATTTTATTACACAGAGTAAACTGCAAATAAAGTATGATATTCTATGGTGGTCAGTTGCAATCATATCTACATGTACAATAGGTCCAGTCACGTCACACTGCCTTAATACACATATTTCAAACTGTGTATGCACTTTCCAATGCTGATTCAAGCTTTAGGTGTGTGTACTTTGAGTTTCAACACAGACTCACTGATGTGCATGTATCACCAAAATCTGGGAGATGGTATCTCATAAGTGTCCAGTCAATTTAAATCTTGCATTTAATTTCCCCGATTTTGGTGAAACATGCACATTGGAACAGTGAGTCTGTGTTGAAACTCAACTATACACACCTTAAGCTTGAATCAAGCATTGGAAAGTGCATGTACACAGTTTAAAATATATGTATTACGGTAATTCCTCTAATAAATCGATCACCCTATAGGTATAGGTATTCGATCACCCCCGATTTTTGCAGAAAAATACGATCGGAAGTTGTAATAATTCAATCACCCCCGATTTTCAGAAGATCTCGTTTGTAATAATTTGATCACCCGCCAAATGTGCCTACCGTTGACGCGTATCATTGACACTGGTAAAATACAGTGAGAGACATGATAGAAACATATACAGCATCGTTACCAAGATGTATGGCGGGCGAATCAACTTCAGACCTAGAAAAAGGACTTATTAATCAACAGGACCAAAAATAATTAAGTGGGTTTCATGATAAAATAAGACGAATGTACTTCCGGATGACAGAGAATACTCTGTTGTTTACGTCACAGGCCTCCTGCTGAAGTTGGTCAAACAGAGATCGTGTTTGATAACTGCGTTATTCAGCTTATTCACAAACTCCAATTAGCTGCATTGTATTGAATCACACCTTGCATAAATGTCCAAATATGGCAAGTGGTGGGTGTATTGATGTTAATTTCCTTCGAATTAGCCAATCAAATTTGAATTTTAAAGAGGTCATACATTGCACTTCTCCTAATATGGACCACGGAATATTTATAGCGCTATGACATCACCAGACCTGTATTCTGATCAGATAATGTGTTACGTTCAGCCAAGGCAACATGTGTAGTGTTAGACTTGATTAAGCGAAGATGCTACAACGCGGAAGCCCTCATAGAGACAAGTAGAGGAAAACATTTAAATTTTGTCCTTCCATATCATGTTTATTGAAGAAAATGACAGACATCGGAAATACCACTTAAATTGCCGTTAAAATTATGTTCTATTGATCAAGTAGGTGCATGGCAAGTAGACGGGCATTTTCGCATCCAACCTCCTGCTAATGAGAACCCAGTTAGTGAATTCTGATCATAGTTCTATCATATGGAGAATTCGCAATAACAAAAACTGAACCTTTAGTGTTTTATTTCTGTGTCAATGCGTATGGTTATTCACAATTCTGCTATACAGAGCCAAGTTCGTTGATTACAAGTGTGTCGTGCTACAAATTATAACCAAATATCATTCTCTCAAATAATATTCACCGTATTGACCAATTAAGGAAATAGGTCAAGGTATTTTATTTGATATACGAACGAAGGCAACTTAACAAGCATTCCATAAAGTGTCGTGTGTAGAAAACCGTGAGACCATCGTGATCTCCCCGACGCGATCAAGTTCGGATAAAATTATGAGTTCCATGTGTATACATTTTCCGCCATGCTGAGAAAAAAAATTATCAACAAACTCAAAAAACTTTTGCGGCTACCGGTATGACAAAACAACTATTCTGAACCGAATATTGCATCTTTGATATTTTGTGAAAAGTATTGTATGATTTGATTGGCTTGTAGTAAAGTTTTGCGTCGATACACCACACGTCTTCTGCATTTTACTTAAACATGTTTCCATTCATGACCGAGATGACCTAAATCTAGAGACGCACGTAGGCCTAACATGAACAGGCAGTCTGGCAACATGCGCGAGTATAGTGTAACTCATGAACTGACGATTTATCGATAAAAGTCCTGTTTTAAATATCCGATCATAAGTTCACGAAAAATCGTGGGTGCAGGTCAATCAAAAGACAATTATCCAGCTGTCATAATAATATTTATTATAATTTATCGTTTGGAGCCCGGCCGCGTTTGGAAGCAACAGCGGGTTACGGCAACAACAACAACATCACACAAATTATTAAAACTTACAATTCGATTACCCGCATTTTTCGGGATTTGTCACTTTCAATGATTTGCAATAAATCGATCACCCCTATTTTTTATCGCCTCAAATATCACTTCCGGTGATCGAATTATTAGGGGAATTACCGTAAGGCAGTTTGACATCACTGGACCTAGATATGATTGCAACAGACTACCATAGAATACCATGCTTTATTTGCAGTTTACTCAGTGTAATAAAATCGTAAAAAAATTACAATAAATATTTTCTGACACTGTTCGCAATTTAGACTTTCATTTGATGAGAACTTTTACTTGAGGGTTTACGATCATATTAAGAACCAAATATGAAACAAACAGAACTTGCGCATCATTTCTGTGTAGTGACGTTCTCCCAGTAGCTACATCATTCGTCCTAATATGGCAGCCGTACGCACTGCTAATTTTGGTTAATATTTTTGTCCACGTAAATTTATGTACGCTGATGGCTTACACTCCCTCCTCCTTGTACATGTACATGTATGCTTTTCATATGAAGGGTGCTACCCCATTTCTCCCTAGGGGGCACATGTACATTCTATGGCTGCTTACTTCAGCTATATCAGAACTTTCCGCTGTCCACATGTACATGTAGAGTCTACCCTCACCATTCAATACCTTGATCAAGCAAAATCAAAGAAAAAGTAAGATCTACTTTATTTATAAGTTCCGCAAAGTATATACATGTAGATGTCAAATTATTCATCACTATTGTTAGAATGGAATGTCACAAAGTATCAATTACACAAGTCTAATAGTGGTTAATTTCTGTGAAATTATGTTGAAAATAACCTTAAATCATATTCTCACACACTCACCCTAGTATTCTGTGTCAATATTGTTTTGTGTAGGTAACTGTATCGCAGTATGATTCTAAAAATGGGTTATGCAAACTAAAATTTGTTAATTCTCCTCTGAACATGGTGTGACCAATATACATGTACATGTAGTAGACATATAATGCAAGTATTCTCACTAGTACTCAATATCAAGTTGACCTGTATGATACTCATTTAAAACAAGGACTGGTTTGCTCAGTGTGAGTAGACTGGGTGGAGTGTCCTGTCTGCCTTTTGCACAACATTTCAGTGGGACAGCACTATAAAACAAGGACTGGTTTGATCAGTGTGAGTAGACTGGGTGGAGTGTCCTGTCTGCCTTTTGCACAACATTTCAGTGGGACAGCACTATAAAACAAGGACTGGTTTGATCAGTGTGAGTAGACTGGGTGGAGTGTCCTGTCTGCCTTTTGCACAACATTTCAGTGGGAGTGACAGCACTATAAAACAAGGACTGGTTTGATCAGTGTGAGTAGACTGGGTGGAGTGTCCTGTCTGCCTTTTGCACAACATTTCAGTGGGAGTGACAGCACTATAAAACAAGGACTGGTTTGCTCAGTGTGAGTAGACTGGGTGGAGTGTCCTGTCTGCCTTTTGCACAACATTTCAGTGGGAGTGACAGCACTATAAAACAAGGACTGGTTTGATCAGTGTGAGTAGACTGGGTGGAGTGTCCTGTCTGCCTTTTGCACAACATTTCAGTGGGAGTGACAGCACTATAAAACAAGGACTGGTTTGCTCAGTGTGAGTAGACTGGGTGGAGTGTCCTGTCTGCCTTTTGCACAACATTTCAGTGGGACAGCACTATAAAACAAGGACTGGTTTGCTCAGTGTGAGTAGACTGGGTGGAGTGTCCTGTCTGCCTTTTGCACAACATTTCAGTGGGAGTGACAGCACTATAAAACAAGGACTGGTTTGATCAGTGTGAGTAGACTGGGTGGAGTGTCCTGTCTGCCTTTTGCACAACATTTCAGTGGGAGTGACAGCACTATAAAACAAGGACTGGTTTGATCAGTGTGAGTAGACTGGGTGGAGTGTCCTGTCTGCCTTTTGCACAACATTTCAGTGGGAGTGACAGCACTATAAAACAAGGACTGGTTTGCTCAGTGTGAGTAGACTGGGTGGAGTGTCCTGTCTGCCTTTTGCACAACATTTCAGTGGGACAGCACTATAAAACAAGGACTGGTTTGCTCAGTGTGAGTAGACTGGGTGGAGTGTCCTGTCTGCCTTTTGCACAACATTTCAGTGGGAGTGACAGCACTATAAAACAAGGACTGGTTTGCTCAGTGTGAGTAGACTGGGTGGAGTGTCCTGTCTGCCTTTTGCACAATATTTCAGTGGGAGTGACAGCACTATAAAACAAGGTATCAAAGGCTGAAGACGGTATCTTCCAGATATTCTGTCCCAGGATTTGATAATCAAAGTATATGATCATGTGATGAGATTTATTAATATTAAATAATTTAGTATGTACATGCACATTGTACACGTAGATATGTATACAGAAGGAATTCCCCTCAATGGTTATTCGTCCATTAGGATTTTCAGCGGTCGAAATTAACTGCCAAGTGCTGCTGGACAATGGGACCAGTGAGGTTCAGTCATAACTGGTCCTCCTCAAAGTTAACTGGTCCTCCAAAATTTAATGAAGTTTTATATAAGATGAATGTTCAGATACAAATGCTGATTTCCGTTCAGGAGCTGTGGAGGCGAACTGAAGACACCAATCACACTTCATCGACTTGCTGCTGCTGTCATCGTATGTTAACCATGTCCGCCCGACCGTCCACGAATTTTCGAACTTGCCCTGTCTTCGCTTTTGATCATATTCGCGATTGTGAAGTAATTTTTGCCCATCAGTTAGTTTGGCTTTTTTTTCGGGCGGCTCAATGGCATCAATTAACCGCCACATGTTGACAGTTCAACAGAAATGGCGACCATTGCAATCTCCTGTCAAACAACAGCGAGTTGTCTCCCTTCACAGTGTCCACCTAAATAAATCATTCCATGAATATATCGGAGCTATATGATAATATTTAACATTTTTCTTAAATTATGGATTACATTGGGCGGCTTTAAACATGCACCAAAAGTAATCGCTAAAACCATTTCGAATTTGCGCCGTAGTCGACGAAACCACAGCTTTGTTCGCAAGTATTTTATCTATTGCATTAGAACTTGTATAACCTACACACAGACCAAAACGTTCGAAAATGAGTATTTTTGTTGCCGACAGGTTCGAAATCTGCACTTGCCAGTCAGACCACTGCTTGGTCAAGTAAACTGGTCCGACGGAAATTTTACTGGCCACAGGCCAGCGGACCCATACTAAATTCGACCACTGATTTTGTTTGGTTAGTTTAAAAAAATGTAAAGCAAACGATAATAGGAAACTGAAACAAATAACGAACGATACATGTAACCGTAATTAATTTATTTGAATGCAAATACGGCTGTTTATATGCTAAGGTGTACAAATTGGTGTGACACAATAGTTCAAATCCCAATTTCAGATAAGCAGTAATTTCCAGTGAAGAAATAATAGAGAGACCTTTGCTACATGCAACATTAACAGTTAAATAATAAGCTATGCATTACATTTGGTAATTCACAGTGCTTTGCAATAATGTATTACTGTCAATGTTGGACGAATGTTGACAGACATTTCTGGATGATTTGATCATTTTCTTTTTCATTTTCTTAGAAAAATATCACTGTTTATCACTCAAATTTAATACCGAACTCTGTCCAGTGAATTAACATGAAAAAAAAAATTTCTCAAACATTTTTCAGATTTTCAGGGGATATTTTTTTTCATAAATGTTGGACAAACATTGACAGACAAACATGTGCTCTATCACAAAACATCTATTTCTCAGTTAGAGAAGACATATCCATTTTATAATCTATGACCTGTATGAGCAGAGGATATCATTCCATGGAAGCAGAGAAAGAAACAAATGCATTGATAATCCATCTTATCAAGAGATAAAATTGTCATAAAACAGTTGGACGAACACATGACAGACGAACATTGACAAAAAACCATGAGATGTAATACAAGAAGTCTAGGTCTCTGCTGATGGAGATCTATGCACTTACAGCTAGGAACTGTGGAGTACATTCAATAAAAGTCATTGACTTGATCACTTACTTGGTTCAATAATAAAAAATAACGTACATGTATTTAAGACGGACTAACACATGACAGACAAAATGTTGGATGAACACATGACAGATGAAATGTTGGATGAACACTGACAGATAATCATGTGCTGTATTACGAGAGCTAGGTCTCTGCTGATGAAGATATTTGCACTTATCAGCAAGGAACTGGGGAGTACATTCAATAAAATAAAAGTATAATTGGGCTGATCACTTACATGTATTTAGCATACTAATAAATAAACACATAATTAGTCGGACTATTTGACAGACAACATGTTGGACGAACATTGACAATGATTGACAGACAATCATGCACTGTATTTACAAGCAGGCCAGGTCTCTGCCAATGGAGATCTATGCACTTATCAGCTAGAAAATGGGGAGTACATTCAATAAAAGTGTGAAAGTCATTGTGTTGATCACTTATTTAGTGTAATAATGAAAACTAAAACATATTTATGTTGGACGAACACATGACAGACAATTCAAGCTTCAGCTTCAAAACAATCCAGGCGAAGTTTAAATTAACATCAAGCGCCAATACTTTTATAAATTAAAGATGTTTAGTCTGCGTGAGGCCTTGAGATCATTGCATAGAATTAGGCCCCAAGTTCCATGAATTTTCCAATTGTGAAAATTCATAGCATAGTTGACAGACAATGTTAGTCCAACCAAGTGTTGGGGTTTTTCAACCAGAAAAATTTGGTTAGTCCATTAATCAACAAATTTTATAGAAAAGAAATTATAAAAAATGATCACCTTTCACCACATATCAGTTTGCCGCAACACACATGTTTATTATTTGAAATATACCCACCCGAAATTTCCATATTGTGTACATGTCACAATTTTCTTATAAAAATCAAGCAATAAATAGTGAATATGGATAATTTATTCTCTCAATTCTGATGTTCAGGGCATGATATTATAATATTTATCTCTGCAAACATTATGGAGTATAAAAAACTGTTTTTGCTCTTGTACTGAACAGATTCAATAAAACAAACTCCTTGAAAAATTAATACCCAATTTGTACATCTTAGCAAAGAAAAGCCATACATGTACTGCATTCAAAAATCATCTGCTTTGCCTACTGAAGATCAAGTGTACATTTGAGTTTTCCTCTCAGAAATCTGAAATTTTAGCTGTTGCCGACTATTTGAGGAAAATACTAAGTCGATGATTCAATGCTATTAAATGTCCCTTTTGATGTCCGTAATAACGTCGCAACTAACATGACTAAATGAAAGGTCATGATACCTGAGCCCTAATAACATGCTGAAGGAAATTAGTTATGGCACATTCACATAGATGTACTTATTAATTGACTGTATATGTTATTACCCGAATACAGTGTAAAACGGCCTGTCCATACGTCATGTCGAACCCGGCTTGTATTGGCCGAGTTGAAAGCTGTATTGGCCGGGTTGAATGTTGTATTGGCCGAGGTCAACGAGTGCAGCCGTAACAAGCAGTAAGGACCGACGACTGGAGAAACAGACGACAGCAGTGTTTGTTCAGCGCGATGGCGAGCGCAGAGCGTGTTATTCAAGGGTTCGTGGGTGGAATTTTAGAGCTTGAGGAGATATGTTGAGACGATTTAAAAACGATTTTAACCTGTTACAGATCAAGAAGTGGATGCTGCCACTCAAGCTCGGAAAAACAAGAACACGGCCAGTAAATGTCAATTAATAAAAATATTATGAATCGATTGTTTTCGTATAGCCTTAGTATTGACCTTCGGGTCGCCGTATTGGCCCTCGGCCTGCGGCCTCGGGCCAATACGGCGACCCTCAGGTCAATACGAAGGCAATACGAAAACAATCGATTAATAACATATAGTATTCATTAGGAATACTAACTTTGTGACATCATTGATATGGGACAATAGACATTTCCAAGTACATGTATTATAATAGAAACTTATAAATACAGCTTCCTATTCTCCAGGAACATGTCAGGGAAGAGTGCATGTGTCCTGTCCTGCCTGTATATGTTAGTTAGTGTTATAGGGCCTATAGATGCGGCCTGTCACAATACCTTGACCTTGTAAATAACAGTAGGATATCCAAATATCCAGTATATATACATTTATATTGTAACCAGGACATACAATTACCTCACTTAGGTGTACCTCCCTTACTTGGATTGACCTGAACTCTCTGTTCCTGTTAAAGTGAGTATTATTGAGGTGATTACCCTTGCTCACTGGCCTAAACATGGTACATAAAAGGAAAGGCTATTGTTCATACTATAAATGTGAAAGAGAAGCATGATTCAGGTCATTGGGCCATTGTACTAAAAATGGAAGGCATGATGTAAAAGAGGAAGTCCATTCATATATTTGATGGTTTTGATGTACTGATATTGTTCAACATGCACAGTGTACATGTAGAGTAATACATATTAACTTCCTCATATCTTATGTTGGCAGTTCAAGGTTTATATAGTCTAAGATTTCTACACATAGTGTACATGAAGTTGAAATAGATATTAAGCCAAAAGTCTGCATATCATTCATACTACTTGTATATGTAAGTACTTCTTTATTTACCTGTTCATTGTTTTAATTCATTGCTGTATGTACAGGTTCATGTGTTAATAGAATGGGGATGAATTCATGAATACCAAGGGTTCATACAAGTCTGTCTTGCTTCTGGTTGAGTAATCGGGTGCAAAATTCTGTCAACCCTATTCTAGAATAACAACTTAAATCAGGAAAATACCTTCTAGTGATGCTAGTATTGATAACACTATGAAAATTTAGTTTTTTCAGTATCCTCTGAGATCCCATAATACATGTAATAAGCTAATCATTTAACAAATTTGACCTTTCCAGTTTGAATTTTATTGATATTTTCTTTCCACGGATATACATGTATAAGTTCCATTGAGAAGGTCTTCTGATACCTTCTGACACCTGACATTTATTTAGCAGAAGTAAACCCTTTGAACTTCCAGGAGGAGATTGTTTATCACTGCAGACATGGCAGATGGGTAGAAACTTTCTCTGCCATACCATCAAGGCCCCATCACCAAGCCAGTAGTAGTTTTTGAGAAAATACTGGATATGGCAGGCTCATATTTTTCTAAGCTCTTTACATCAACAATAAATTATAAAATAATATGATTCTGTATGACCACTTCCATTTTAAATTTACTGGTGACGGCTCTGTGTGCAGATTATGCGCCACAACAACCACTGTTTTTTGAAGAAATTTTCCATTTGAAGTTAGATCCATTAGCTGTTCGGCATTCAGATTCGGGAGCGTCATTTTCCTCTCCACGTACAGCACCTCTTCAATGGCGAAACAGCAAACCCGTTGAAGTGAGCAGAGTTTCAAATTTCTCTGACAAGATATCCTTACATTCGTAACGTTGTATATGACAATCCCACTATCATCAAATATAATACATGTACCTATGAGGCTTTAGCAAACTTCATTGTTGAAAAGCAGACGAGAGAGAGTTTACAAAATCCATAGATTTTGAGGCTGATTACATCTTCAAATTTTATGCTAATTTAAAAATATTGAGATGTTTTGGAGTTTACAATGGTCCTGTGTCAAGAAAAAAACAACAACAACAAAAATACACAATTAGTTTAGCTCCTTTTATTAACATAGGGAGATCGCGTGCCCTTTCTATACTACTCATCGCGCACTACTCATCGCGCATGAGCAGTCGACCCATTCTTCTGTAGGGTGCAAGCCTGGCCCATGGAATCTCAGGTAGTGAAAACCCCAGGTCTCTCGCCCCACCCTATCCCGCGCCACACCTATGCGACCCGCTGTGCAGTGAGTATTAAAGCGGAGTAGGAGGAGGACAACTACGAGGAGGAGGAGGAGGACATGCCACGGATTATATTAGGGAGATTGTTGAATATACATGTAAGGGTACATGTATAAAAACGACTGGTTAGAGAAAACTGGAAACACTTCATTTGAGTAAAAATTACTCAAATTGAGGACTTGTAACACATCTAATGCATGTACAGTAGCCTATATGTACATGTACTCCATCAACCTGTTAACGTAGCTAATCCGGCTAAGCGCTTAATTGTCCAGTTGAAAAAATGTGTTGGTCTACATACACTTTGAGCATTGTATCATCATGAACCATGTGAACAGGGTACATGTTCATAGATGTGGTATATCATATCATAATCCACATGCTAGATGTAGTAGGTGACATTCAGTTTGACAAGCAGCATCTACCTCATACATGTCATAGTATACTTGAACTTTTTTCAGGAAGTAATCCCTCACAGCTGACCCTGATTATCCTAGGATAATGATTGGCTATTTGTTATCCAATTGAATGGGCTTTTGTTCATTTGTTTGATACATGCAGTAAACATAATTATGCTTTATATTTATAGCAGATGTTTATGCACATGTAGAGTAATAATAGCATACATTTGCATGTACATACAAATATTCACAACTCCATACTTTACCTGTATTTTATGCAAATGTCCTGTTGATTGGTGACATAGTGTACACGCAGTTTCAGAAGGATAGGTTTATATGAATTCGGTCATAGTCATGCCCTGGGCTCGAATTACCATACTGTTGTGTTATGTTCCAGGAAAACATAACAATTCACATGGCACAGTATTAAACATGTGAAAAAGAACTAACATTGTGCGACTGAGATATAGATGACCTATTAAAGTTGTGCTTACATTCTTGATGGAGTTAAGAGTGGGATCATTACTACTTTGACATCAAATTGTGTATATCGGTAACTCACATGTGGGAGTCACAGTGGTCAACAAGCAATCTTTAATGCATTCACCCTTCACGGTTGTCGATCACAAATCGATACCGTAGCATTGCTTTGAATATTTGATACATGTACATTTCCACTGCAACATCCTATCATGATCATCGTGATCATATGACTGTCACCGAAATTCTTTTCATGTTGTCGATTCACAGACTTATTTTCCCCACAGCGTAGTGCATTGTAGTATAGTGTGAAAACCAGAATTACTTTGTACATGGTAGTCATGCTAGTACGTATTACATGTATGTATGTTTATTAGCCCTGTTTGCATATTTGGCTCCTTGGGATTACTTGAGGTGTCCTTATACACATTCCAAGTCATGGTACAAGCATTTGATTAGAGCTCCACATACAAACTAACTGGGGCACCCAGATAAAAAGGAATAGGGCCCTACATGTACGTGTGGGTTGCCAGGTATTCCCTGTGATCAATGTTCCTGGGTGTGAGAAGTAATACATGTACATGTAGGACCCAAACATCATGACTGTAAGATTGAGTTTAACATCACTTTCAACAATATTTCAGCTACATGTATATCGCGATGAACCAACTAAGCACCACCCAGCCAAGTTTCGTTCCTGCTACTTCACATAAATACAGACAGGATGCTTACATGGTGCAATAAAGACAGGTGATATTACGGTGCTAGACATCACATTACATGTATCAAGTTTAGTTCCTGTTGCTTCTCACCAAAATTCATGGGAGCAACAGGAACCTGAACCCGCCCAATCAGTCACCTGTAAGATTGTTGAAATCTAACTCACTCACTCGTTCACTTTATGTTCATAACATGATCAACATGATCAATGTCAGTTTTATACAAACAACTGTACATCACAGGATATCTTCCAGGTTTCAAAGTACTTGATTGGTCAATTCAAAATTCAAAAAGAATTCCTGTATTTTCATTGGCTGAAGGATACAGTTCTATACTAGTTGAATCTAGCTCAGTGTCAGTTTATATTAATATCACCAGCATCATGTACATGTACCTCCATCTTTTTTGTTTCTCAGCTCTCACATCAGACTGACGAACCTCTGACAGACACGACGAGGAGGCAGCAGCATTAGTTAGTGAGGCAGACCTTCACGGGATCCACCCAGCATGCCTCTGTTTTCTAAGAAGGACAAGGCGGGTAGGAAGGACTCGAAGGAGTCGAAGGATTCCAATGGAGGGGATCAGTCTGGCATGAACATTTCTGCCCCCTTCAACGTTAAACAACACTTCCATGTGGGATTTGACCGAAATACAGGGAACTTCACGGGACTTCCTGAAGCATGGAAACTATGGCTGAAAGGCTCTCATATCACGTATGTTTATCCATATAAGACCCATATTAACCTTGTCTCAACAGTCCATGCCTAATCTTTACACTTCATTTTCAATATGTTGTTCAAATATCACGAATAAGAAAGTTTTATTCAGTTTATATTCAGTTCAGTTTTCAATCAGATATTCTATCAAAGATGTTGAAATTTCAGCAAACTAATGAAATCCTGGATGCTTATATCAATCTTTAGACTGCAGTGTATTTTTCCTTTCATGTTCTTCCTGAATTTCAGCGATGAAGGGGATTACATGTAACTGATTCATCGCTGATCATTGGTTTATCCTTCCCTCACCGAATTGTATCGGTGCTGATGTAATAAATTCCATTTTTCAAGTGATAAAATTATGCACATTTAAGGTTATTCAAGTCGGATTTCAATTCAAAATTTCCAAAATTGAATCTTTTTTATCCAGAGAGGCCGAGCAACAAGAGAACCCCACGGCTGTGATCACAGCTCTGAAAACATTCCATCGCTCTGTGAAAAAGAAACCAGGCAGCAGCAAATTTATGGTCATGGCTGCCACCATAACAGAGTCAGATGACGAATTGAGCGATGGTGACGGTCGAGGTAATTCTGTTGACTCTGATGTCTCAATTGGAGCATCGAGTGAACCAGACAAAAAGCCAACTCCACCACCCTCAGAGGACAAAGACTTGGTGAATGAGACTGATGGCAAATCGGTAGGATATATACCATTTTTGTCTACCCTACTCAAATAGCATTGTAGGTATAGTGTGTCTTGTCGAGATTATACAACAACTTGAAAGTGCTTGAAAAAGACTTACCAAAATTTTATTCTTCAAAAACAGGATATTTTTGAAGAGGCATTGAAAACAGCTTGAAAATGAGATAAATCTTTCATTTCTCTATGGAAGCAAGCTTGATCTGACTGCAACATGCCTCCAGCAGTGTCATTCTCATTGTAGTGACCAAAATTTACCCAGGGACACAGAATTAGTCAGAAATGGAGGATCTGGATGTGCAAATTTCTAATTTTCATGAAACAGAGTGCACTTCCTATCTCTGCTATGTTAAATATGATAGATTCAGAGTATGGAAATTGAAATCAGGGAGTGTAAAACACTCCTGCACACCCCTCTGGCTAACACAATGCCCTGGGAACAAGCAAATCACAACCATTGTATCAGTATGAACACTCATGAGAAAAATCTAAATGAATATGCTACTGTTTTCAGCGGGATACCACTGATGCAGTAGAACCATCAGCTGACAACACCGACAGTGGCGAAGTATTTAAACGCGAAAAACCCAAAGACCGACTTAAGATGTCGGATGAAGAAGTGATGGTAGCATTAAGTAAGTTCTTTCAACCGCAATGCCCGTCACATGTCAGTGGACCTGATAGGCTTTGACAGACTGAGGCTATACATGTGACATAGGTTGTTTCTCTTTGGACTACCTATCTGAACTTTGTCGTTGCTATAACATTTGGATCAAAATCCACCAAAAAAGACATTAGTTTTGTTTGACAAGATAATGTCCAAAAACGACCAGTATCATTGTTAACGACCAGTATCATTGTTAACAACCAGTATCATTGTTGCAAATATCATCCACAATGTTCTCCTTCAACGAAGGAGAACATTGTGGATGATATTTGCAATAATCAGGGTTCATACACTACATTCAAAACTTATAAAAGCCTTGAAAATGATGATTTAGAATTCAAGGCCTTGAAAAGACCTTGAATTCGGAATTCCTGTCCATTGTTGTCAATTCTGCTGTCAAGTTGTAGCTCAAAGCTGTACTGTCGTTTGCCGTCAGATGGAAAAATTGACCCCATCATAGCGATATATTCTTTAATCTTCCAAAAGTATTTCAAATTCTATTATTCTATTCAAGAGAATGTATGAACATATTTGTAGACAGGACAAAGTAAAAAGCAAGGTGTTGAAGTAAAAAGAAAAAAAAAAATCTGAATTTTTTGCTGTACAGTTCAGTGACACTGGAAGTAATATTAACTTTCTATTACCTTGAAAAGACCTTGAAAATTAGAAGCTTCCAAGTGTATGAACCATGAATAATGGTAAAACTGAAAATGACATCAGATTTAATGAACCCTTGTACCCATCCATTCATCCAGCTCATATATGTCTGTTCACAGGAGCTCTGGTTACAAAAGAGGACCCTAATGTGAAATACAAGGTGGAGAAACAGTTAGGGGCAGGGTGAGTAAGCCTATATGTAATCTGATTAAAACCAGATCTACAAAACCACTCTCCATTCTATTCACTCATGTTGATCTTCAAAAAACTTGACCATTCTCTGAGCTTCTTTACAACTTTGAGATGTATGTTTGAAAACATCAATGTCAAACCACTGGTTGACCTCGAGATATTGTGTCCTGGAATTGATCGATCTATCTATCTAATGTTAATCGAATATCATCATGGTATCCAGAGAATATTAATGAAACAAGCTAAATTATATGAGGAGATGAGAATTGCATGTACTGTACACCTGTTGTCCCCTCGTTGTAAAGTGTGATGGGCCAAATGCTTTACCTTGATCTGTCGAAAGCTGTTTGGAACACAGAAACCCGGGTCTTGGTCTCAGATCTTAAATTAGCGACAAGTTTAATAGACAGGAGCATTTTCTTTAGATCTGCTTGTTATAAGATTGAGCGAGTATGATGTAATTATATAACATCAGGGACAGTTAAGTAGCATTATATATGTATGTGAGTTTTATCATGTCCAATCATATGCTTTGTCACATTATCAGAGTTTCCTGTGATCAGTGTAATATTGTCTCAGTAATTTCTGAGGACATCCCAGCTCAGAAGCACTGCCAGTCTTCATCCCTAAGGCCTTTTTTTTTTTATTGATTGGTTTACGGATCCGCCGACCTTCATTTTGCCAAAAGTGAAATAAAAATAAAATTGGATTTTCGATTTTTTTTTTATTTCTGTCGTATCCGCCGACATGTCACATTTGCTGACCTCTCTGTCGGAAGAATAAAAACATAAAATTCGCAATATTGGTCTCATTTTAATACTTGCTGTGCGTAAAACATCTTATATAAATTCTTCACGCTCGAGTTCGCACGAGTTCAACACTCTCACACTCTGCAGACATCTTGGTCTTGGAGGCGGGTTACTTCCCTTGGTTACAGTGGTGGTGGTTTCCGACTTCCATGTTACCTTCGGCTGTAGTTCGGGGGCCAGACATGACATCATTTCAACGGCGCAGTGTTTGAAGCCAAGATGGCGGGTTCGGCTTCGCGGTGGTTTTCACTGACTTAGACAGGACGCGACCGTCCTTTTGAAGGGCTTTGTCGGTCCAGTAACTGCTGGGACGGTGGGGGACTTGGTCTTGAAGGAGATCAGTGACAACTGACGACATATCTGCCGGCCTGTCTGTCCAAAATAACAGCAGGAAACATGACTTGTCCTGCCAACACCCCTATTGAAGTGTTGGTTTCACGCAAAGCGACTGATATTGTCGCTTGGTTGAAGGAAACGTCCGTCATTGATCTTTTGGTAAATGTCTTGTAATTATTACACTGGCTATTACCTGGATTTGACATATCATTTTTTTTTTGACCGCCCTCTCGTGTCTAAGAAGTTTGTCAGAAAGTAAAAATAAATAAAATGTGGAGGCTTGATTTTATTTTTATTTTTTTCCATCCTCCATCTGGACATTTTTGCCAGAAAAATCCGTAAACCAATTAATAAAAAAAAAAAGGCCTAATGATTGATGCTGGAAACAGTATCAAAATTCCTTATTATCATGGTACTATATTGATGGAAAAGCGTGTTGTATGACGCTAACAGGATGGAAAGAGCATACATGTTACAGTCCTGGTACGAGTTCACATCCCATTCTGTGTTGGTTGTGATCCACTTCACTCACATCCCATTACCCAACCCTTTGCAAAAATGCATCTTGAGCAATGGAGGGGAGACAACCCTTCTCTTAGGCAGTAAGAGTGGTTCCCCCTCTCCTCCCTCACCAGGCTTCCCGTCTTTTGTATTGGTATTCCTGAGCTATTTGGACCTTGGTCATGGTTGATTTCCAGAGCCATAATCTTTACCTGGAATGTTGTAGTCCTTGTTTTACCATATACACAGATAGGAAATAAGGCAAACACAACTGGCATTGCATTGGTTAATCTGGAACCTCTCGGAATAATTTGGAGAGCGAGAATATGCATGATATGTCTAAATGTGGGTCAGTCAGGGAACCATGGCTTGGCTGGTCTGTCATGATAGTAGGAAAAACTCTTCCTGGAATACCCAGAATGCACCATTTGATGTAGCATCAGCTCTCAGAATATGACCCAGTCTTTATGAACACAAAAGCGTTGGCCTCGTGAACGGTAGGACTAGATACTGGATTCAATCCCAGGCTGGGTCGTACCAAAGACTTGAAAAATGGAACTTGTTGCTTCCTCACTTACTCTCAACATTAAGTGGATAGAACAAGGACTGGTTTGCTCTGTGTCAGTATAATGTGACTGAGTGGGGTGTCATGTCTGGCTATGACATGATATTTCAGTGAGACATCAGTATAAAATGGCAGCATTGGATCTGCTTCATTACAAGTAGGTACCCCCTTCCCCCTCCTTTCCCTGTCGTGATATAGCTGGAAAATTGTTGAAAGCGACGTTAAACACTATTCACTCACTCACCCGTCTCTAGTACATACCTTCTGTTGTTGGCAGAATTTATTTATTCTTTTCTTTATCTTTTCACTTTGTTCAGGGCATCGGGACGAGTGTGCATGGCCACGGAGCATCAAAGTGGTCATGTGGTGGCCATTAAGATGATGGATCTAGATAACCAACCAAAGAAAGAGTTAATTATCACCGAGATACAGGTGATGAAGGAGCTCAAACATGACAATCTCGTTAATTATTTAGACAGTTACCTGGTTGGTAACGAGCTCTGGGTCGTCATGGAGTACCTGGATGGCGGAGCTCTCACCGATGTCGTCACGGAAACCATCATGAATGAAGGACAGATCGCTGCGGTTTGCATAGAATGCTTAGAAGCACTGAAATTCTTGCATGAGCAGGATATAATTCATCGCGACATAAAAAGTGACAATGTCCTGCTAGGCCTGACGGGGTCGGTAAAGGTTACAGACTTTGGTTTCTGCGCCCAGTTGTCCGAGAGTCAAAATAAACGGGTCACAATGGTGGGGACTCCTTACTGGATGGCACCTGAAGTCGTTACCAGGTAAAGTTCTGCAAAATTTTAAACTGAGTGCTTAAGGGTGAACTGTAAAGCTTTTAATTTTTTTCTAAAATGTTGCTTGCATACATCTTGTGTTATGTGATATAACTGTTAATACGATTTCGGGGCGAATATATTTTGCTAAATTGTACTAATAACAATATTAAAGTTATCCTGTTATAAATCCATATTAAAAACTTGCATCGCTTGTCTCTCTTTGCTTGTAGAACGTTATGACCATTATAGAAGTTTTCTTCATTCAAGTTTTAGTTAATGTATCATTTTACATGACGTCATGCTACATGTACATGTATGTCAGATGTCAGACACTATAACGTCATTATGTTCTAAAAACAATGCGAGGCAATCGATGACGTTTTTGAAAGGTGTGGCTCCCGTTTTCTGATGGTATAAGTTTTGGCTTATCGTATACTCAGAAGAAGAAAATAATCCACAGAACTATTACCACACATAAACAACTATAACTACAAAGGCCTTGATTTCTGACATTTTAGCAGAACATTGGAAAGCTTTGCAATTCACCTTTAAAGTTACCAGGGGATTTCTTTTATTGTGTAACCACATAAAACGTGGCTGGCATATCTCTATTGTATTTCCGTGCTTCATTATTGTCTTGTCACTATACATTTATACATCTGTTTCACTGTAACGTTGTTATCCATTTATCAATTAACGTGAAACTTGAACAGAAAATACATGTAGCAAATGGCAATTTGAAAGTTCCCAAAGATATACTATCAGTTATGATGTTTGTTTGAGGGGGCATACGAACTATTTACATGGTCAGTGTGGGGACGGCTCGACCGATAAGAATTCCCCACACTGACCATGTAAATAGTTCGTATGCCCCCTCAAACAAACATCATAACGATTTTATTATGCCGAAGAGCCTTTGTTTAAGCCGAAAACGCGACGACAACAACGATTAAATGCGGTTTGTTTCGTAAGACAACTTCAACGGAGTCACATTTCCTGACCTAATACGAAAGAGTCGTGCATGCCCACAACGTCTTTGGGTTGAAAGCAAACGCTGAGGCGCAACGTCACAAAGCCATTGATACGACGTAGCTCTTCGTTTTTTGACGTGTCGGCTTTGTGACGTTGCATTGAAGGACAGGCTACGTCAATTCCATCTTCCACTATGGTAACGTTAACACGTGATTGTTCGTATTAGGTGTGTGGCTGCCCTAATACGAACTATTTATGGGATGGCAATTGACCAATCGGCTATCAAACAAGCTACTCTGAGGCGTAATAAATATTCTGACTGGGTCATTAGGATTGTATCGCACTTGGAAATGCAAATATAACGGTCACCAATACATTTTGCTATTTTTGTATCCTTTATCATTGTAAAATAAATTTATATAAAAGCTAAGCAAAAACAATGGGGGACTTACACAGTACCAGCTACCAAATCAGATTCTTTGATTGCCATTTCTGGTTTGTCAACATTGGCTCTGTTACTGAATTAACTGATAATATATCAATCATGGGAAGTGAAATGCCTTCGTGACTCTCACGCATGGTATTCAGCAATAACTTTGAGAAGTTATAAATTGTGGTGTTCATTGGCTGCAAAATGTTTGTGGAAGGAAATTTCACAAAAAGTTGACCAGAGGGAAGAAGACATGATCTAATAATTAATGCTAATGGCAAGGCTACCTTCAGAAGATTGGATTGGGCTGCCATAAATATTGCATCAACATTCCATCCACAGAGTACCTTATTACTTTATAAGGTTATATAAAGCCAATTTGAACAGAAACAGCTTTCCAGGAAAAATATATATAATTGAGTGGAAAATCTGGAATACAAGGATATAAGTGTATGACAGATTTCATATTATAGAGGGCCAAAGACAGTATTTATAAATACGTAATATAAGTGATGTATCTAGGTTAAAATCTCATGTTTATGTAAGTTTTATGAATGCACTTGAAGTTTTGAATGTTTTTAACATAGTAACAGACTGTATTAAATGAATTAACAGAGGTCATTACACTACGTGACTTAGCTACGGGTCAAAGTTTTATTATTTTGTGAACAGTAAGGATTTGATATAATCACTTGATACATGCACTTGAAGTTTTGAATGTTTTTAACATAGTAACAGACTGTATTAAATGAATTAACAGAGGTCATTACACTACGTGACTTAGCTACGGGTCAAAGTTTTATTATTTTGTGAACAGTAAGGATTTGATATAATCACTTGTAGAGGTTATAATTTTATAACTTCTATAAGTTAGTCCCCTAACTGATTTATCTAAATCTTAATTAAACATTATTTTATCTGTACCTTTTGCTGCTCTTGTAGGAAACAATATGGTAAGAAGGTTGATATCTGGAGTCTGGGCATTATGATGCTGGAGATGTTGGACGGAGAGCCTCCATACCTCAACGAGACACCTGTTAAAGCCATCTATCTGATCGCATCACGGGGAAAACCGCAGATCAAGAACCGTGAGAAATTGTCACCTGATCTCCAAGACTTCATTGACAGATGCCTTGAGGTTGACGTTGAGAAACGTGCAGATTGTGAAGAGCTTCTCGGGCACTCGTTTTTGTCGAAGCGTAAACCCTTGTCGACGCTACGAGCACTGATCGTGGCCGCAAAAGAAGCAACCGGCCATTAATTATGTCACATGAAACATAATAAATCTGGTAATTAATCCAAAATGGCTGCAAACGAAGCGACTGGGCAGTAGCGAAATGAGAAGCAATATGGCTGCATGTAGGATAGATACATGTAACCCGTTGGATATTTGAACAGACATGACCGATGAGATAGTAGAAAAATCGTTGTTTTAGGAAAGAAAAAGTATCAACTGGCCACTGAGGAAAACTAATGAAAATATTCTGTGTACAGATATGATGACAGTATTTGTAGTCAAACTGCCATAACTTACATGTACATACTCCAGTCTTTATATGGTCATGTATTTATATGGTCATATCTTCATATGGTCATGTCTCGAGCTCCGACCATACCGTGTAGCTATGACATTGCTGTATTAATGTCCACCATGTCCATAGACATACATGTAAATCCTGATCATTTTTTCTGCATTTATGTGCCAGTTTTTCAGACTTTTGAATTTATTCAACTTCGTTGTCGACTTCAGTTACTTCGCTGCAAACTTGGGCAAGGTTGTGCAGCTGCCTTTGTCTGGTGAGGATGATCATCAGTTCAGGCGTAAAGATAAAAATTGTGTGTTTCCTCTAACCTGCAAATCTCTGTGCTAACCTCAGTTTTTTTTAGACTCTTTAAAATATGTATTGATAAATATCACCATCAAAATGATAACCTTTCTGGACAATGCATCCCATTTCTCTAAGAGATTTATATTCAACTTGTTCACACACATTTATTCACTGCTATCATGGCTGTAGTGATTTGCAAACACTGAACTGAAGTCACTCTGTAACATACCTGTTTCACTTATAAATTATAATGTCTGGCAATGTCGTGGGAAAATATATCTGGTAAAATAAAATAAAAATTACCTAGGTACATGTACCCACCAGTATTTTTACCTGGACATTAGAGGAAACACATCATTTCTATTTTATTGGGCCTTAATGTGACTTAATATGTATATAGCCTGGCTGGCCTGTGGGGAGTTTGTGATCACTCCTGTTTATATTAAGTGCACATGTATTGGTAACACATATACATGTATGTTTAGGCATGGAGATATTCTTATATTTCTGTTAAAATGAAGTCATATTGTGCTTGACAGTTATGTGTACATGTATCACATTATCGATTACTGCTGGATTGTTAACCTGTCATCACTATTTCATATTTCTGATTAATACCATAGGGACCATGAAAACATTATGTAATGCAGGAACAGTTGAGGGTGGGACAGGCCCCCGGATATCCACCAAGTAATTCCATGAGAAAAGGAAAAAATGTGTTTAAGCTTGTGTTGGTGTATTATATCTGCTGTATCATATCTTTGGTTTTGCTCATTGATTCCAATGTGAAATTAACATAATTATAAATTGTCATAATATTACCAGTGCCTTGTTTATCATGTTTATTGGGTTCAACACTATGCAAACAGCGCTTAAAAGCAAATTCCCAATCTTCTTACATCCAGGGGTTCATAGACGTCAAAATATTCAGTTTTCGCTGAATTGAGTTTTGTCCAATCAATATTCAGTTCTTTTAGCATTTTACCCTTTCTTATATTCTAATACATTAGCAAAATTTAGCATTTTTGCCAGAATTGAGTTTTTCATAAGTTTACCATGATTCTTGGCTTCTCTGTTGAGTTTTCCAGTGTATTTTACAGCCTATTAACGGTAGTAAAATGGGACTTCTATGAACCCCTGACATCATCTGCTGTCATGCCATGCAGTTGCTGGTGTACATGTATATTAAAAAAAAACGATTACGAGCATTGATTTGAATCATGGTGAATCTTCTGTAATACGTCAGACATTCCTTTATCACATTTATAGGCCTATATTTTATACCAAAAATTGACACTTGTCATTTCAATTTTGTAAATATTGACCAATACTTTATAATGAAATATGTACAGAACTTTTAATACATTCCTTTATCATGTTTACATGCTTTATGGGCAGTTTCATATTCAGTACTTAAGGATGTCCGCTGGTGGTAAATCAAAGTAATTAACTTTTTGAATAATGTGTGTTGTTGCATTCATAATTGTGTAATATGAGGAAAAACAAAGAAATAAATATAGGTTGGTGTGCATTATTTAGCTGTAGGCAACGTTAAGTGGACTGACCCATGCTCAATTTGATAACCCAGAAAGCATAGGGAATAACCCTAGTTTTAAAGCATATTCATGAAAAATTCATATAAATAGTATTTAACTTTTTCTTATATTCTTACTGTTTGCAGATAATCACAATGTCTATCAAAATTTAGCAAATTGGATGGATGTTGGTGTGCAAAATTCTCGACTAGAAGGCTTTTAAAGGAAATCCCCATCTCTTAACCTAGGGAAGGGAGATAACCCAATAGAAAAACAGGCAAAATGGCTGCCAAAGTCAAAAACCACCAGCGGACATCCTTAATAGGCACTTTGTATTGATTACAGTCCCAAGTTGTCGGGGACATTTTCTCAAATGCATGAACTGGGTGAATAATTGAAATACAGTTTGCTAAGCTGTACAGATTTCCAATAGTTTTGTATTTTTGAAATCTGTATATATTCGATAAGGTATATTGTGGAATACACATACAATTATGTAAACATTCCTACGGACTGTGCAGTAAAATAGAAGGTTGCATCTGTACAGTTAGCAAATATGTTGAGGAATTTTTTAATTAAAATTGTCCAAATTTAGGTACATTGTATTCACATCATGAAGTACATTCAAAATGTACTGCATTTGCTAATTTCTGCTGTTCTTTCTGTCCTCAGTTTATGTGATGTACAGATGAACCGAGGGATTGGTTTCTAGCCGGGTAATTAGTGGCCAGGGATTAATATATGGTAATTGTACAAGTAAGACCATATAGTTCTTTAGCCCTGTGAAGCTGGTTATGAGCCCTATTAAAGGTTTGCCTGTGAATCTCTGGTGAGGCCTGGTACACGCCACCCAGTTTTCCTTGACCATGTTGACAAGTGAGCTTTAAAAAATTGTGGAAGACTTGTGGCTATTAAAGCCTATATTCTGTTCTGATAGGTTCATGGTCTGTAATATAAGCTTGTAAGAAAGCAAATGACCACAACAAACTTTCATAAATTTAGTCTCACTTGTGTCTAGGAAAACTGTGTGTACCAGGCCCAAGATTGACAACCAACAACTTTATGCAGCCACCAACAGCTATATTATGTCCTGTATTGTAAATTGATCAATGATGGTTGATGGGACCACAGACATAGACACAGAGGCAAATTTTCCAGTATACATGCATGCATATGCATGTAAAACAGCTGGACTTCAGTGATGCAATTAAGTATTTCATTTTCATTGTACAAAATTTCCAAACTATAAAAATACCAAGGTGTGTTAACTATTCATGCTCAATATTTTGTGTAAATCTCAGTTGTTGGAGACAACTTCTTGTGGACTTCTAGCCTCACTATAAGGTGACTCAGTCAGTATAGCACGGATTCTAAAGTGGGTGCTATGGTATATCCCCCATCTTGGGGATGAAAAGATAAGATGCATGCAGTTTCAGACCTGTATTAGGCTGAGCGTATAATATATATATATATGTAAGTTGATTTGAGTTTGGCCCCCCAATAACAGCATTAAATAGAGGTTACACTGTATTTCCTTGAAATGTCTTGAAACCAGTGAAGTTGTTGGACTGTTGATTCTTCAAATTTAAATTTTGCTTTTAGCCAGGTAGTCAAATGTTTGGAATCTACTGAAGTGTGAGTTCCGGACTTGTTAAATTATCTAACAATCTAAGGTCTTGTTAAACTCTTCGTTAGCCAGAAAGTCTGGTAATAAACCATTCTATCTTATCTTGATATTTAATTGAAATGAGAAAACATATTCTCAAAAAAATTCATAGGATTAGTTGTAGTGGATTTGGGATAGTCTTGCCTATAATGTTACAAAAATTTAATACTTTTACAAGCTGTAAGCATTTTTAAAAATCTTTTAACTTCTTGGGTCAAGGCTGTTTTTATTCTTGTTAAATGTTGAATTTTAAATTTTGATAAGAAAAATATTTGAATGGTTCATGTATATGCAAATAGAGATTGCTGAATGTACTGAATATAAGGAACCCACTTTCTGTGTACGATGTTTGTTTAAATATATGCTGACTACTTATGCAATGATTGATCATTTATACATGTACACTCATCAATCAGTGAGTCCTCTACCTGATCCTTACTTTACAAGAGAAAAAGTGGGCTTGCTTATTGACGAGTGTAATTGATACTATGCTAATAAAATGAATCAGATGTGAAGTGGAACTGATAGTTTGAGGCAGATTGGATAAGAAGAATCAGCCTTTCCCGATATCAGACACATGGCACATTTGGTCATGATAGCATATATATGGGTAGATGAATTTTGGTTTCCTCTGAGGGCAGCATGGATTTTGAGGTACATGTAACTGCGGAAATCTTGATCTCCCTCTATAACCTAGGAGTGAAGCGGCCTAATCGTTTTTTTTTTTTGCCGCTATCTTTTGATACACACACGATAAAGTTCTAAAATTACAGTATGTGTTAGCTAAAGCACGGCGCACAAGAGCGCATAGAATCGCAAGCAACAAGATATTTGGACGCCAGCGATTTTGGATCTTTGTTCTGCTTTGCGTGCACACGATGCGACAGTGCATGAGCTGCCCTTGCGAAACTGTGGTAAAATGCTGTCACATGACCGTAATCACATGACCGTATAAAATGTAGACTTTGCAAAGCGTGGCGCACATGAGTGCATGAAATCGCAAGCAACAAGATATTTCGACGCAGGCGATTTTGGATTCTTGTTCTGCTTTGCTGAAGTTTGAGACAACAGGATAAAAAGTTTCCTGTTCATCGCATATGAGCAACTTCTGTCGCCGGCGCAAATTTATCCACTGAAACTTTGGATCCTGTTGCTTGTGACAAAATCTCCTGTTTCCACTTCCCCGATGATTTTCGGGATATTCAGTCGCACACGTTCAAATATCCTGTTGCTTGTGATTTCATGCGCTCGTGTGCGCCGGGGTTAACTGCATCCTAACTTACACATGTTTCTCTGAAGTACCCATTGTTCTTGACTTGGATGAGTGGCGATGGGGAATGGTGAAACGCTAGTATCTCTTGTAGATTATGGTATCTGATGTTTTTATTACTGATGATGTTGACGGTAGCCTGATATCGGACAATAGAGTGCTCAAAAGTGGTCTAGTAGACTACTGCTAGTACGCTTTTTGAATTTTAAATCTGGTGAAATTTTTTCAAAACTGAATAAGCATGACGATGGAAGTACAGATGGCTCTTGTTAATTGTACAATATATGCTGAATATCCATGTGCTGATTAATGCTTTCCTACACTCATCGATCAGCGAGCAGGCCTACTCTTTCCGATCCCTACTCTGCAAGAGACGTGAGGAACTGGGCTTGCTGATTGTTGAGTGTGACTGATGCTATTGCAATAAAATGAACTGGAACTGGAGCAATAAATGACACTGATAATTTGAACCAGAGTACATGAGAATAGTTGTGAATTGAATGCTATTATCTCTCATGTATGAATTATGGTATTCATGTTTGTATTACAGATGGTCTGATCAATGGCTTGGTAGAACTTTGACCTGATAGAGATCACATCTGTGTTTTACTGCTACTGAACTTGAATTTAAAATCAGAACATGGTGAAATATTCTACACGTATTTACCTGATAACAAACTCTGACCAATCAAAAAACATTAAAATGTGATTCCGAAACTTTGAATTGGCCAATAAAATTGCCTATTTTGGAATGATATCCCATTGTACCTTGGTTTATGTGTGTGTATGTTGTCCATTAGGCATGTCAGATATGTTGAATCTGTTAAAATGTAACGGGGTACTTTTGCAAGTTTGTCGTATTCAAGACAAGCTTCTAAATTATAGGATTTATACAGTACAAGGCAGAAATAACTTGCTCATAAACGCGAGTGAAAAAAAAGATTTTCGCGACTTGAATTTATTAATCGCAGCCGGAAAACTAGCTTAAATCGCGCAAAAAAACAAAAGCATAATCTCGACTGAAACGCGTCGACCGTACGCGTTTCAGTCACGATTATGCTTTTGTTTTTTTGCGCGATTTAGGCGAGTTTTCCGGCTGCGATTAATAAATTATAGTCGCGAAAATGTTTTTTTTCACTCGCGTTTATGAGCAAGTTATTTCTGCCTTGTACTGTACATTCCTATTTGCAGAGGATCATGGGTAAATTCAAAATGGCGTCTATGTGGGGTACCAGAAAAGTGCTGATTTTTGTTTCAAAATTCCTGCTTTTCTGCGAAGTAAGCAAAAGCTATTTTATTTCACATCAGATTTATTATTTACTAAGTTATGCATTTTTTGCGAAGAAAACGCTTTAAAAAATTCGAAAAATCTGACAAAAAATAGTCCCCAAAAATGTCTTTTTGAAAATGTCATCATGGCAGCCATCTTGGGTTTTTTTACAGTTTCTAGTCGAGCTTTACCCAAAGATATAGTGTGGTAAGTTTCAACACTCCAGTCAAAGAGATAGCGAAAATATATAGGGGGCACTTTCCACCCCTCCTCAGGCTGCGGTACAACACAAATCGCCCAGGCCTGATAGGGTTAAAGCTTTACCTCTTTCTGGATGATATAATAATTGCATCATGAGGTCTGATTCTGTAGATGAGTCCGTCTGGAGAAGATTTGTATCATTAAGTTGTTACGGTAATTGCTATCATAATTCAATCGCCCTATTAGAATTTAATCACCCCCCAATTGTGTGCCCAGAATTCAATCAGTTGTTCTAATATCTTTGAACACCTAAAAATTTTAAAATAACTAAAAAATAATGATTATTTAAGACCATTTTCCTACGAAGTAGGCTACAGATCGCAAATTGTCCGGTAATCAGTGAGGCAGTCAGTCAGTCCATCCGAATCCTTTCGTCGGCAAGATCAGGAGAACCGTTGACATTAAAATCTTGATTTTTGGCATGAACGTGCATTAGGGCATTGTTACCAGTAAGTTCTGAGCTGACCGAATTCTGATGAAAATTTGATTTATCATTATTTTTTTATATTATTTATTGATGGCTCAGCGAGTGCACTGTCATGCCCATCGGGAACCCTTGGCTGTATGTTTCACTGTATATATAACACAGTACAAAATCTGGTGGGATATGCCATCTGTAATTGTTTTTATGAAATAGGAAATGCTAATTTTCCATCATTTGTTAGTGCATTTATCTACACTGCTATTATCAACTTGCCATCCTCAATACACACAATTCAGTATATTGTTATAGATACATGTATATGTAAACTGTGGCCTTTAACGTGTATCCTATTTCACATCCAAACATTTCATCACAGACCACATCAGGCTTCAAATTCAGGTCAAATTGCCCACTGGTGATGAAATATCCTACATCAACCAATTAAGTCAGCCTGGTGCAATAACCCAGCAGAAGAAAGAAAGATGTGGTATCATCCTTCAGATTAGTCTGTGTGAGCAACAGTGATGAAAGTTTACTGAGGGTGAAACAAAGCCATCCTGCAAGCCACCCAAGGAATTTATCAGCTTGTGTTGGGACATTTTGTTGGTATCATGTAAGCTGTTTAGTAGTTTACTCATTCAAATCTCCATACCATATTTTCTGTTATTCAACAGACAAATTTCTTTAATGGTTTTAATTGTTCAAGTTTTACTGGGTTTCAACTGCTACAGATAGTAACACAGTACTGATACTGTAGAAATGGGTCTCAAAATTAACAGCTGGTGAACTATTTGGTTTTGTGAATTTAATTATTCCATGTTGAGTGCAATTTGTTCACATGAATGGTGGAATGTCTGGACTCTCAAATGAAAGTGTGTTATACATGTACATAGCTCAAGCATGTCAGGTTTGAGGAACAAGCATGGTTGCAATTAAGATATAATCAAAGAAATTTCGTGACAATTATTGAATCTAAGTAGGCCCCTACATAACAAAATTAGCTTGATAAAAAAGGCGTTCCTGGCGCGAATTGTTTTCTTTTGAGAGAGAATGGTATTTTCTGAGTTACATGTACCTGTACAAAGATAGGTTGTTCAAGGAGGCTTTGTTTTTGCCGCTGTTGTGTGCATCAAGTGTATGGAAACATGATATATGCACCCAGAGCCCTGATCTACAGCTGTATAAAACTCAACATCTGGCATTGACGGCATGTTTAAAGGGTCTTAATTTATTTTCTTTGGGTAGAATTTAACTAAAGTAACTTTGATCATGATGTGAAAATATGAGCACATACTTTGAGGTTTTTTTTGTTCCTCTTGAATATTGACTATATGTCACACTGGGCTATAATTTAAACAAAAAATTACATGTGTAAATAAAATATGTCTAAATTTTTCTTGTCATTTCAAATCTTGATTCATTTTGATTCCTTGATTAGGGGATACAGAATCACTGCCACGGAGTGTGTTGGTGTGTCACAGCAATGTCCGATTCACACAACGAAGCTGAGATGGTTTAATGTTTATCAATGAAGAAAATCACCGATCAACCGTCATAGAATATAATGTGAAACAAGAAAACCGGAATAGTACATTCATCAGATTGCCGATACCCAGAATGTGTTCTCATATATCTAGATAACAACGTGATGTAGAGACGCTATTTATTCGTCTTTGTACCGGGTATGCTCAGGAGAATGACATAGAATCATTATTATCTTGTGCAGAGAAGGTGTTGGTCTTGAGTTGAATTACCGTAACTACATAAATGCTACCTTTCTACTATAGTACTATATATAACTAGGCCCATGGGCATATATAGAAAGGTGGTTCAGAAGATAAACAGTGTTAATTGAGGGTTGGGACAGATACCATCCATTGCAAGTGAACTTTTCTTTGCATAATCTAGATTTTATTGCACTGTACTACCATTTATAAATTAGTATTTTGTAATTTATGGCTCACAGGAAAAATAGTTTTTAACTGATTGTTATACCCGAGTATCATTTTCAGTGAGTCTGTCACTATTGATTGACTCAGGCTGCAATAGTAGAGACAGTAAAACTCAAAAGAATAGCTGCTTCCTGAATAGCAGAATTCTTTCTTAGAGTTTCAATTCAAAATAGTATCTATTTGTTTGAAAAAGCTCCCCCAAAAACACACGAAAAGCTGGCCATAATACCAAGCTGATCCATATGTAGTGGTACTAATATTATACATATACCCGGTACTGGTACTGAATGAAAGTATTAGAACACATGAGTGCTGATGAAACAACAAGTGGCAAGACATCCATCTCAGAATATTTCAGTTCTCAGACATGTCCGATACATGTAGTATTATTTCTAAGTTTAAGTTCAATTGATTCATCAATTTCATAACATACATGTACATTGTACATATATTCCTAACACCAGTCCATGTGATGACCTAGTTTTAGCTTGACCACTTCATCAGAAACTATACCCAGCATAGATACATGTACAGCCCCTAGAGCTATGGTAGGGCAGCTCTTACACATGTACATGTTGCCTCCTGAACTGTATTTCTCTGAGCTGAGGTCAATCTTTGGAAGAGTGACCAAAGCAGGCTTTCATACTTTAGTGCGTATTAATCTGATATCTTGAAGGAAAACAATTAACAGAGTATTATTTAATACAGGAAAGGGGTCAAATACATGCTAATTGACTATATATAGGCCTACAAAGCCTGTCAACCACTGAAGGATAACTATTCTGGTCTGAGAAAGAATAAACAATTTGGAACTATTTTCATACGTGTACTTCGGACAACCCTAAAATCAGAAATTTTCCAGATCTGATAATAAAGGTGAGACAACTCACCTTTCTAAAAAATTGTTGTATTGTTGGGAAAATAATGCGATTCAAAAAGTTGTTTTGATCCTGGACAAGGGCACTGAAAACCATTAAAGACATGTAAATGTATTTTCACACGTAAAGCTTGAAATCTACTGAACTTTTTATTATTCAATCGGTTTCCTTTATTTAAAAAATTGTAAAATTAAATCGGCGATCGTTAGTTATTTTTGGAATGAAAGCGCATTAGGAGACTGTTACCAACAAGTTCTGAGCTGACCTACTTTTGATGAAAATTTCTGGTGATTTTTGATGAAAATCACTGGCGATTCTGACTTGGGCAGTGCCCATCTTAATATAGGCAGGATTTCAACTGGGGGTGGGGATTTCCAAGAGTTCAGTACGCGTTCGAGTCCTAATGCCTACTCTACTTCGTAGGTCCTGTGACGTTAGTCACACTGCTCATGTTGTCAACTTCCTGTTCGAATAAATTTGATGACTTGATTTTTTTGGTGTGAAATTTCACTTATTAGTGTAGTTACCAAAGTGTTAATAAGAATGTTGACGAGATGAATATGGGAATGGAAAGGTCTTGTTTCCCATAGAGATTTCTCTCAACCATGAACATAGTTAAACACTGGCCATGTGGTGGTCAGATATTCAGTACGTATGTTTGATACTACCTTCATCACTTCTGCCTATCTGAGCATATTAAACTAATCTCTTGTTCATGTCCTGGCAAAAACCATCGTCATAAACTAAATCACATTGTAGAATATAGATGTTCATTAAAATATACTGTCTGGAGTATTGTTTCAAAGACTTTGATATTGGTAAATCAATCAGCCAGTAATGTAGGTTCAACACTTTCTCGGCTTCGCCCATACTATAACCAGAAGTCCATAAAACTATGAACTTCTGCTATAACGTATTGCTGCTGTGCAGTCCGAACAATCCTGTAGAAACCACTCGTTCACAGAAATCAGAAGTTACTCCTTTTAGAAATGGGAACAATCAAGCCCACAATGGCTTGGACCTTGGCATCGGGTGGTAGTACTTGACCTTGACTCATCAAATGACCCAGATATGTGACCTGGGGGGCCTGAGCAAACTCACTTTTCTGCAGATTTTTCGCAAGAATTGGCGTGAGAAGTGTGTCAAATAACTGGCTAACATGGTCACCACAGGTGTCGCTATACACCAATACATCATCAATGTGTGCAACAAAATGCTCCAGTCCGGTCATAGATTAAGAATACTGATCAGCGATACGGATTTTATATTTTTGGAACATCATGATGTCTTGCTGTTGACCGCTTCTCTCTTGCAGGAATCTAGCCTATTTGTATGTATACCAGGGTCCGAATTAGGAAATTTGTGATGACCTGCTATTTTTTTCCATCGAAAAAAAAATCGCAGGTCAAATCTAACATCACCTGCTATTTATGAATTTGGACAGCTATTTTTTTTTTCTACATGTGCAAATCCACCAATAAGGCCTCTGTTAATTAATCTTTAGCTTCTCATGACCTTGGAAGGAAATTATGATGATGCTGAATTCTGTAATTATTAATTATTTGACTGCTTGAAGACATTGCAATAAAAAAGAAGTTTTATGTATGTGGTATTACTGTCTCCACTAAAACTTCGCTGACTGTCCAACTAAAAATGAGGTGGGCGTTTTTTATATTTATTATTATTAATTTTTTTATTTGGCACACATGTTCTTTAAAACTGAGCACCAATAGAAAGTTGATGTCAACTTTGATATGTCAAAGACAACTATTTCCCCTAATTTCTGCAATTAGAACTGCAAAAGCCTTGTTGACTGAATCATGTGGACTATATATACTTATATTTATCAAAAGTCTCCCCTTGTAAATTGCTGATTGCAATAAATTAGAATCAGCCACCAGAGTCCCGTTGGAATTATCAATTAACTGAAATGTCTGCTAAGAAAAACTTCAGCTTGTGAATAGAAGCCCAGGAAAAGAGGCCAACAATATTATTTACCATCGGTACCAATTGGAAAAAAAAACAGATAGTCAGATTCCATTTCGTAACGGGTCCGACTTTTGCATGCACCGGACCACCGCGCATGAATTGACGCGCAGCAACCGGAAGTGAAATTGGCGCGGGAAATGTTGACAGAGAAATCCAACAACAATGGCCAAAGATCGGCTTGGAATAAATTTTCAATGGATTATTTCTTGGATTGTCCGTTGCTTCAGGTAGATCTAGACTCCTAAAAGGTATTTACGAAAATTGATCGCATTTTATCGTTTTTGCTGGATGAAATCCTACTTTCCGCATGCAACTTGTCACGGGAAAAATTCACTTGCCGGCGGCGGTAGGTAGGCAGGCGTCATTTCGACCGCTGCCTTGTTCTGCAGATTTTTACCCCTCGGGCAGATTCTGCCCGAGCGGTATTGTCGTTGCCTCCGTCGTCTGTCCGTCCGTCCGTCTGTCCGTCCGTCCGTCTGTCCATCATATCATTGTAAACACATTATCTCAAAAAGTTCTTCACTTACAACAATGAAACTTCATACAGTTGTTTAATACAGCCAGTACCAGAAGCCTATTGAAAGTCGGTGCCATTGGATGTGTTTTTCAGGAGTTATGCCCCTTTATACATGTCTGGCTGTTTTTATCCTTGTAAACACATTATCTCAAAAGTCCTTCACTCACAACAATGAAACTTCATACAGTTGTTTAATGCAGCTAGTACCAGAAGCCTATTCAAAGTCGGTGTAATCGGATGTGTTTTTCAGGAGTTATGCCCCTTTATACATGTCTGTTGGTCCATATCCTTGTAAACACATTATCTCAAAAAGTCCTTCACTCACAACAATGAAACTTCATACAGTTGTTTAATACAGCCAGTACCAGAAGCCTATTGAAAGTCGGTGCCATTGGATGTGTTTTTCAGGAGTTATGCCCCTTTATACATGTCTGGCTGTTTTTATCCTTGTAAACACATTATCTCAAAAAGTCCTTCACTCACAACAATGAAACTTCATACAGTTGTTTAATGCAGCTAGTACCAGAAGCCTATTCAAAGTCGGTGCCATTAGATGTGTTTTTCAGGAGTTATGCCCCTTATACATGTCTGTCTGTTTTTATCCTTGTAAACACATTATCTCAAAAAGTCCTTCACTCACAACAATGAAACTTCATAC
Source organism: Hanleya hanleyi (assembly GCA_036873755.1). NCBI lineage: Eukaryota > Metazoa > Mollusca > Polyplacophora > Lepidopleurida > Hanleyidae > Hanleya > Hanleya hanleyi. The sequence goes on along the minus strand of JAVTVY010008886.1, from coordinate 9,294 downwards.
AGTTGTTTAATACAACCAGTACCAGAAGCCTATTGAAAGTCGGTGCCATTGGATGTGTTTTTCAGAAGTTATGCCCCTTTATACATGTCTGTCTGTTTTTATCCATGTCTGTCTGTTTTTATCCTTGTAAACACATTATCTCAAAAAGTCCTTCACTCACAACAATGAAACTTCATACAGTTGTTTAATACAGCCAGGACCAGAAGCCTATTGAAAGTCGGTGTAATCGGATGTGTTTTTCAGGAGTTCTGCCCCTTTATACATGTCTGTTGGTCCATATCCTTGTAAACACATTATCTCGAAAAGTCCTTCACTCACAACAATGAAACTTAATACAGTTGTTTAATACAGCCAGTACCAGAAGCCTATTGAAAGTCGGTGCCATGGGATGTGTTTTTCAAGAGTTCACACAAACCTGTGTGGATTGCTGTGAATAGACAGTAATCGTTCGACTACATCTACTATAGGTAATCACTGCTCTATTGCTATATTGTTTTGTCTGTCTATGATGATCTATATCATACAGGTAAAATTATGCCCCCCCCCAAATATGTGAGTTGTTGGGGTCAGAAACATTATTTCCACAATTGCTCTGGGCCCGGCCCGAGGGGTCCCGATGGCGACAGCCACATGTATTTTTTTAGTGGAGTATTTGTACGATGATATCGCCCACGAAGAATTCAATTTACGTTGTGTGCAACGGAAACAAAATTATATGTAGGTAGGAAACTAAGGAATGGCCAGGAAAATTATGGCCTGCTACTTTCAGTCGAGATTTTTTTTCTTAGCAGGTCATTTTCCACATCGCCTGCTTTGTCAAAATTTTGGCCTGCTTTTAGCCAATAGCAGGCCGCCATTTCGAACGCTGTATACTATGATTGTCTTTTTGAATTTGGTGATAACACTGTTATATGGAATATGGAATAGGTCTTTGGATTATGGACGCGGATATTCTTTAATGGACGACGGCTGAATCACGAATGACGGACCAGACGCTTGTAATGCGCCAATTAATTAATCATTGAAAATTGGCAGGAGCATTTTCACCCTGAAAGGCATGACCTTATACCGGTGGAAACCATCCGGTTTTGTAAACGCAGATATTTCTTTAAACTTGTAAGAAAAGGTACCTGCCAAAAGTCTTCTCGCAAGTCTACCTTGGTGACATAGGTAGCCTTACTGATCTATCAATAATTAATTTCGGGGTAATTTTAAGACTATCTGCATGATACTAGTGGATCATGGGTACATTAATAATGGAGTCAAGAAAGTCACGTTTTTGTCTTCTTTCGAAGTTCTTCCTCGGACATTTCGAGTTTTTGGGGTATCGACTCACTCACATTTCATCTCTTAAAGCTCGTGTCAACCTGACTGTTCCAGAAACATTCTGCTGTGTTGGTCATATTTAAGCGAAAGCAGCTCAGTCAGCTCAAGTTTCCACACACGAAATCATATATCCTGCATTATGCAAACGCATATTTTATGACGCTGCCATTTTAGATTTTACATGAAAGCAAAACCGTTAACAGTTTAAAAATGTTGGCTTCACTTAAGAATGTTCCGGTATATGGCATGTTCTGATTCTATTGGGAGATCTGTGTCGGCCCTCATTGGTTGTTAAATAGCTCCTGATTCCAGATGTAGGCACAGTGTGTGTTCGACTATACCGTCACTGCGTCCACTGGTCGAGATTTGTTGTGTTCATGTTTCAATGTTCTAACACGCATCTGTCGCCGTGGGGATCCAGTCGTTCTTTCTGGTTTGTTGTTGTTGTTGTTATTATTATTATTCGTTTTATACTCAGATTCTTGTGACTCGGCACTGCCTTTTCTAGACCTTGGTTCTGTCGTTTCATTGTATATCTCCTGTGCCTCACGCAGATGGCAGGTCCATACCGTCTGAAATATGAAAGAAGAGTGTTAGATTAATACTCTCGGCCCACAACGAAGATTTCAATGTTTTAATGACATTAGATGAAAATACTGTTTTGGATATTTGGTTAAATACTTGAGAGATGGTTTAACGGGGTTGGGAGGCGCAACGACGAACATTATACAGGGAGTTCTCCGAAAACTTTATGATTATCTATGGATGCTTTTGGGGGTGAGGGTGTTGCGGGCGGGGGGGAGGGGGGGGCGAGGCCAAAGCGACGATTAGCGAGATGCATTTCATGCTTGTGTACTTCCATATGTGCATGGAGGTGTCTACGTTTTTATGGTATGTTTGGGTGGAATAAACCGTATGCTATACTGTCTTGGAAGTAGGTCTCCGATGTTGTAGCGCATTGGAGAAGGCAAACTATTCTGCCTCTTAACGATAGGTTTATTATACGCTGTTCTGACTATATCGTCTCTATGGACAGGCCTTCCGCGACATTTTGGTCTATCTACGGAACTATACGTGACGATTAGAGTACCAAAATATGAATTGGTTATTCTCCTTATGTACGATTATGCCAATGTATATTTGCAAATTGCCTGTGAGAAAGATGATATGTGACGACTCGAGTATCTGGATATAGATGGGTTTTTCTCTTTATAAGATGAGATAAGCTTTATTTAACATCGATTTGATTGAAAAATATACAACATAAGCTCTATTGAGCTTTTTATACCGACATAAACAAAACAACATACAATAAAAAATAAAAACAATCGTGAATATCATACAGACAATAAAATTGACATTGTGCTTAAAACTCATTTACAATGTATGTGTGTATTTTTTCCTTTTATAAAAATATAAGTTATATATGTATGCCATTACCGATAGCACAATGATATTAAATATTAAATATATTAATTACATGTATATACAGATTGGATAGGATCACAGATTCTGATGTATAAGCTGAACTTTAGAAATATCTCAGTATAAATCTTCGAACCTAGACTTCACTTTTGGCACATTGCACACCTACATTTATTTTCACACCAGAATTCTTTAGAATACTTTTAAAATCACTTTCTGAAGTTTCTGTTCGGGCAGATAGCCCTACAGGCACATCATATTTAGACCTATATTTCTATAAAAATGAAGCGGGCCTTCTCTCTGTTCGACTTTATGACACAGGAGAGGATTACAATTTCGACATCGTAAACTATCCCTTTCTGGACGGTAATATTCCAGTGGGACCTGCATATGGCGTATACATATCTCGCCTGGTAGCATTTGCTAGATCCTGTATTAAATGTGACGATTTTAATCAACGTCACAAAACATTGTTGCAGAAACTTATAAAACAGGGATATATCACCAAGCGCCTCCACTTAAAGTGTCTCAAATTTGGCGATACATATCGCAGGCTGATAGCAAAATACGAGCGTAGCGTGCAAGATCTAAGGCGTTACGTTTCGTAACGGTGCTCATATGAACAGTCACAATCAAAGCGTGACTGAGATCATTCACTAGATGACTTTTCAACGAATATTATGGATTAAGAATACTGATCAGCGATACGGATTTGATATTTTTGGAACATCATGATGTCTTGCCGGCATCATTGAAAACTGTTGACCGCTTCTCTCTTGCAGAAACTAGCCTATTTTCATGTATACTATGATTGTCTTTTTGAATTTGGTGCTAATACTACTGTTATATGGAATATGGAATAGATCTTTGGGTTATGGACGCGGATAGTATTTAATGGACGACGGCTCAATTATGAATGGCGGACCAGACGCTTGTAATTGTCAGGCAAATCTTTCCAAATTTTAGAAGCCTGATATCTGAAACTTTGAAGTCCATGTTTCGTAGTTCTTGTCTTGAGTACTACAAAAAGATTATGATATCTAAAATCATACTGAGTATTTTTCACCTTGATTAAGTTATGTAAATATTCAGGGTTGGTTGTATGAAGTATCTTAAACGTTTCCTGAGCGATCAACTTGCAAATGCAGAGGAAAGCGTCTGCCTTGGTAAGAAGAGCATCATCGGATCCTGTAAAGTCCTTAAAGACAAATTTCAAGGCTCGGTGATGAAGCCTCTCAATTTTCGTAGTATTGCCCTGACTACAAAAATGCCATATCAATGGACAGAAGTTAAAAGAAGATAAAATAAAAGCGTGATCAACTGATTTTCGACCGTTTAGCGTGAGATGCCTTAGTAGTATACAATACCCGAATTGAACAAATAGCGCCTCACTGCGCATGCGCAGAACCTGGTGTGACGTCATAAGTGTAGGTTTTGTGGCGGTATTGGGGCGGTGTGCGCATGTGTGATGTGTGGGAGGTGGGAAAAGATGGCCGCCATGTGGGAGGTGGGAAAAGATGGCCGCCATGTGGGAGGTGGGAAAAGATGGCCGCCAAGATGTGGGAGGTGGGAAAAGATGGCCGCGATGTGGGAGGTGGGAAAAGATGGCCGCCATGTGGGAGGTGGGAAAAGATGGCCGCCATGTGGGAGGTGGGAAAAGATGGCCGCCATGTGGGAGGTGGGAAAAGATGGCCGCCATGTGGGAGGTGGGAAAAGATGGCCGCCATGTGGGAGGTGGGAAAAGATGGCCGCCATGTGGGAGGTGGGAAAAGATGGCCGCCATGTGGGAGGTGGGAAAAGATGGCCGCCATGTGGGAGGTGGGAAAAGATGGCCGCCATGTGGGAGGTGGGAAAAGATGGCCGCCATGTGGGAGGTGGGAAAAGATGGCCGCCATGTGGGAGGTGGGAAAAGATGGCCGCCAGTAGTAAAATGTATAAAAGGAGTTGATTTTTAGGGAAAGGATGTATTCAATCTGACTTACCTGACCTGACTTGATCAGCCAGCCAGCCAGCCCGCCAGCCCTCCTACCTGCCTGCCTTCCTGTCTGCCTGCCTGCATTCTGCCTGTGTGGAATGCATGTCCTGACTTGGTTCTGGGTTTTTTCCATCACGGTTGTGCGCAGGTGTATGACGTCACTTCCGGTCTGCGTGAATCGGGCGTGACCTGGGACTATGGGATGCATGTACTGACTTGGTTCTGGGGTTTTTCCCTCACGGGGAGGTCACGTGATCAGTTCAAGGTCATATCCATTTTTTATCGATATGTCAACTCCACACCCAGTCCATTAAATGCTCCTTCACCTATGCTTCAATTTGATACCTCACTCGACCTGTGGTGTGAGTGAGTGCAAGAATGTATTCATCCGCGGTGATGCAGTCATGTCTGGCGGTGATTCGGTCTCGGGAAAAAGCTTCCTTGCCCAATGCCTACGGACTTTACCGAAGATACACGGACTTTAACGAAAAGACACGGACGTACACGAAAAGACGCGAAGGTGAACGCCATTGTGGGAAACCTCCCACAGACAGGTCAGTACATGCATTTCTATGTTGTTCACGCATAATAAAAGGATTGATCTGTAATCTGTGTTGTTGTTGTTGCTCCCTTTTTTTTTTTGGACTAACCCATCAGAATAGTACGTATCACGGACTATACCCGTAGAGCTACATCTGGTCTATAAAACACGTCCCTCTGGATCCCACACCTTCATTTCTACAGAGCCATGGCGGAGACCCAGCCCCATGCGACTCGCATTTTACAGTATGCCACCGTGGTGAATTCATTCACGGGTTACCGAGCAGTGGTCCGGTCCATGTTTGCAGATGGCGACGACAACGAGGGACGACGCCAGATCCTGAACGAGTTCACAGAAGCGGTCCTCCACAGAGTGCACTCGATGGAGAGGCGTGCCATCACTCACCACTACTGGACTATGACAGCCATCCTTGATGCTCGGGCTATGGACCACGAGCGCTCACGCCGCAACCAGCACCGGCTGGTTGGCCTCATACTAGTCTGTGCCCTATTCACCCTGGCGCTGTGGTATTGACACTATAAATACCAGGGTCAGACAGAGTGTGTGTCATTCACCGTTCGACATTTGGACCAAGCATGTCATCCGTCCTACGAGCCATCCTCCCCCTTACACCTTACCAGGTGGGATTATACGTTTATGAAGATTATGTGACTCTGGTGGAAGATAGTGGCGGGGATTGGAGGGCGTCCCCTGAGACTTTATCGAATACGGTGACACTACAGCGTGATGGGTGGACTAAGTTTAAACGGGTGTTGAGCGGGGAGTTAGACGGACACCTGATCCACCTGGACAAGGCCAACTACGTATACCATACTGCGCTCTACCCACGGGTGGGACGCTACCAAGAGCCGGCTCGAAGTTTCCTCCTAACTCCCTCTCTGTGGTCAGCCTTGGAGAAAATAGGCCCTCTGGTGGACCAGTTATTTATACCCGACGATCGATCACCCCACCAATTGGCATGGGCTCATGCTATCGAACACGCACTAGATGAACCTAATGAAAAAAAGCGGATGGAGAAAATACTATATGTATAGAATGCGCAGAGGCTGGAATGACAGGGTCACCTCATGAAGCCACCCACACACACATGACGGGCCAGAACGATGAAGAAGAAGAAAAAATCCGTGATGAAGCCGCGGGGCCAATGGCTGAACCCCATGAACAACTACATGAACCCGACGACGATGCCATTGATTACCCCGCTACACTCAGTCAGCCCAATGACATGACCACCTGATCCTTTGATCTCACGGGGTTCTCCCTATAAATACGAGAGACAGTGAAATCTGGTACCATTCACGTACTGACCATGACGGAGCATATAGTACTGGCGTATTTCAGCTTGACCCCCGAGGTTTTCCTGCACGTGTATGCGGATAAGGTCGATATCATGGAGGAGGTGGTGGGAGACACGGACCCTACACAACCGTGCCCGGCTCACATTCGTCTGTCCCGGGAGGGCTGGACCAAATTCAAACGGGTGTTGTCTGGTGAACTGGACGGCGACCTCATCCACTTGTGTCACGATGTGTACATCCGACGCGGCCCTTTCTTTGCTCAATTGGCTCGGCTAGATGGAGGTACAGTGCATTTTACCCTTCACCCTGATCTATGGTCTGCATTGGAAGATGCCGTGGTGGATGTGGATGAAGTGCTTATCAAGCGGTCATCAGACGAGTTGGACTGGTCATTGACCATGGCCACTGTGGAAGTCCACGAAGAAAATCAGAAAGAAACTCAGGCCCAAGATATACCCGTTATAAATAAACGATAGAGCCAGGGTCCATCATCATTTTGTCACCATGAAGCGCTGGGAGAAGGTGTTGGATAACTTATACTACAGTCCCGACAGTCCGGCGGCCTATAGTGCATTGTCGGCTCTCTATCGAGCGGCCAAACCCCAGGGGGTACAACGTGCCCAAGTCCGAGATTGGTTAAGAAGACAAGACACCTATACCTTACATCGAGCTGTCCGTCGCCATTTTCTACGGAACCGGGTCATCGTGGGAGGAATAGATGCCCAGTGGCAAGCGGATTTGGTGGATATGAGCGCCTTTGCCAAACACAACGATGGGAATCGGTATATCTTGACGTGCATCGATATCCTGTCGAAGTATGCGTGGTGGTACCCATCCGGACGAAAACGGGGGCGAATCTCATAGCGGCGTTCAAAGACATCTTCAAGACCGGGCGCAAACCTTTGTATTTGCAAACCGACGAAGGCACGGAATTCCTCAACAGACCGTTCCAAGCCTTTCTCAAGAAACAGAAGGTGTTTTTCTTCCATACGTACAACGAGACCAAGGCTTTCGTGGTGGAGAGGTTCAACAGGACATTCAAAGGCCGCATGTATAAATATTTCACCTATAAGAATACAAGGCGGTACATCGATGTTCTCCCGAAACTGGTGAAGGGTTACAATCGAGCCTATCATCGAAGTATAGAGAGAGCCCCCATTACCGTGACCCAACGCAATGAAGCCCAAGTCCGGCGTGTCTTGTACCCCAAGCCATCGCAGCGAACGACGAAGGCGGTGTACAAGGTCGGCGACCCTGTACGGATCAGTAAAGTCAAGGGCAAGTTCGAGAAAAGTTACTTGCCCAACTGGAGCGATGAGCACTTCATGATTAAACGGCGCCTACCCCGACAGCGGCGAGTCTATGAACTGGAAGATCTCCAAGGCGAAACGTTGCTGGGGACGTTTTACGACACGGAATTACAGCCTGTTGTAAAAACACAGCAAGACTACTACACGGTGGAGCAGATTTTGAAAACGGAACGTCGACGTGGCAAACTGTTCCATTTCGTAAAATGGCAAGGCTGGCCCAGTTCCTTCAATTCCTGGGTCGCTGCCAACCAGGTGAAACGACTATAAAACCAGACACCACTGCCGTCCTCCTTCATTCCACGTCCGACCCCAGTGCTATGGATCAACAGCAGCTGCCTCCGAAGACAGCGTCTCGCAAAACGCGCAAAGCGCAAGTGGTCTTTGGGGTGCTATTGCTAACCCTGCTGAGTGTGTTGTACGGAGGTGTGTTTTACGACGTAACCTATGTCAGTACGTTACTTAACCAACCGAGAACACCAGCCATCAGTGAAACGGGTCTACAGAGAGCACCAGTCGTATCGAGCCCAGTCACCACCACCACCACCACCACCACCACACCCTGTGTACAAGCCACGTCGAGCTCTACACCTACACCAAGTACATCCACTACGTCTCAACACCTACCGGATTTCATCCCTCACAGTGAACCGACAACGACGACGACCACCCACGTTGTACCTACCCCCAGCACCATCTCTGAACGTGAACAGACAACGACGACCGACGTTGTACCCGCCACCACTCCAGTTCACTCGTACGAAATTTACAAGAGCGTGTTACCACGACAACGGATACACCTCAAACCATGGACCCTCGGTGGCAGCATCCCTTCACCTGCGTCATCGCAGGACCGACGGGCTCCGGCAAAACGCACTTCGTCAGGAAGCTCCTTCAACACGCCGACAGCATGATCACTCCACCCATTGCCTGAGTCGTGTGGTGTTACGGAGAATGGCAGGAAGCGTATGCAGCAATGCCCCACATCACGTTCGTGGAAGGCCTACCCAACCTGGCCGATTTGGACCCCGACACCTTGGTGGTTGTGGATGATCTCATGGCGGAGACGGATGCACGGGTCACCCAACTCTTTACCAAAGGCAGCCATCATCGACGGCTCAGCATCATCTACATTGTGCAGAATCTGTTCAGTAAAAACAAAGAACATCGGAACATCAGCTTAAATGCCCACTGCCTGGTGGTCTTCAAAAACCCGAGAGATACCACTCAACTGCTGCACCTGGCGAGACAGATGTATCCTGGCCGCACACCGTTTGCGTTGGAAGCCTTTAAAGATGCCACAACCCCTCAGCACGGGTATATGCTCTTCGACCTCAAGCAAGCCACCCCTGACCACCTTCGACTACGGACCGGCATCTTTCCCGGAGAGACCCACCACGT